>MKEJ01065086.1:0-24357 GCA_001753735.1 Embelia ribes
TTTATACAACTCATTTTCTTCCTCTTTGGTATCAATCTTCTTAAAAGTTCCTCATCTACGTGATTGTATGCATTTCTTAAATATAACTTATGATTTTGTAATTAATGCCATGTATTATTTATTCAATTAGTAAATATATATCATCACTTCATGTTTTTCCCATAATTTTTAGGTCACATCTACCGCTTCCATTTAGCAGTTTGGTAACTATGATTAAAATCCTTAACATGCTCAAATATAGAAATGATAGAAATACAACTGAACATAACAAGATTAATATTTCCTTCAATAAGATAAAAATGGCTGCCGCAACCGTGTCACATGTTATATTTTTCTTTAATAACCTTCCATTTCTATAGGGACCAGTCATGTCATTATTCAAAAAGTGACTATTAGTGTTGCAATTGAAACTATGGGGACCAAATAAAATTTTTGTTGAAACTAAGGAAGAGCTTTGCTGTAATTAACCCGGAGAGAAGTTATTTCAACTATATATTTATACCAATAATACAATATGATCTGTGATGAGTTATTGCACTGCAGAAATATAACAATTAATTGAATATAGATTTTTTAATAGGAGTTAGCAATGATATAAAGGTTGAGATAATTCCATCGAATTGTTTACCTGGGTACGGCTATTATTATCATTTTTTTTACACTATATAATTGTTTCTTATATAAGTTATTAATAAGTGATACTAGGTGTCAAAATAGCTGAACTGTGATGCCCAGAATTTACTTTACTTTTGAACAGACTTTGGTCGCAGAATAGAAATTTGATCCGCACCAATACGAATTTACTATGTTATCATTAATAGAAATTCTTTTTTGTAAGAAATTAAGTAAAAGAGTGTTCACAGCATATGTGTATATTTGTGTGTGTATATATGTGTATATACATTTGCATGGGCGGAAAATTGAATTATATTTTATATTATTTTTGTCGTGAGATAGGCACTTAATATTAGTCATGTCCACGTTTCTAATCATTTTTAAATAAACTATGTAAATATATTTTCCATATCCATGTCTTCCATATGATGTGAGTTTATCGTAGCACTGATTCAAGACGTGGAATCCATGCAATGAGAATACTCACAATGCTGATTATCTTAAAAATTGTGCAAATATTACTTGTTACAAATGAAACGTACTTTAAAGATTTTTCCAAGTATAAGAAGTGGAAAAGTCATTTTTAGTATGATAGTTTAGTTTCATTATCAGTTTTTTTATTTGTGTTTCTAATTTTTCAAGATACAAGCCTAACGACTAATTATTAGAATGTTTACAATTATATGTTCAAGAAACCAAAGAACATTTGGTTACACCATAACATTACATGGTAATTGATTTTATGACATTGTACCATTATGCAATTCTTCTAGTAATTTGATAAAAAGGGTTACAATTATCCCCATAATTTTTTCGAACTTAAATTTTTTGTGTAAAATTTTTTATTTGTAAACTTAGTATTATTATTTTTTTAAATAGATTCTATCATTCCTATAAATTTTATACTTATATATTCTAAGTCCGTCTCTACTTCGTGTGATTTATACATGAAGCAGTAAGTAACTAGATTATGTAATGGTAGTATAATAATATATGGTCTCTAGAGTTATAAATTAAAAGTAATACAATCAGTTCAAATTTTGGGCCATTATATGACTGATTTGTTAGTTCTTTGAGCCATACTTTTTGCTTTTCCACTTTTTTTAGTTATTCTTAATAGCATATTAAATTTTAATTAATAAAATAATAAATATTATAAGTCATAAATTTATAATGAGTTGAATAATTAGTGGACACTACCATAAATTTGATAGCGGCGTATGTATTAAAATGGGGTATGTATGTGTCTATTAGGAATATCATAGAAGGTGAATATTAGTTTTCTCAAAGTTGGGGGCCAAAGTATAAATTCTATAAGTTGGAACTTGGTTTGTACAATTCTTTATTTCCAAGCAGTACCGTAAATGGTGGGGGTAGACAGGTGAGTAAGTGCGAAGATTGAGGGGCAACAGTGTAATTACCAAGTGTGAGAACGCAAGCAACCTGCTTTATTCACGGCGTGCAAAGCACGGACACATTTTGCTTTTTAAATTTTAGTTTTGGAAAAGTTTTTTTTAAGTAAGAAATTTGTTGTACAACAAAAAAATAATAATCTCAAATACCAGATAAAAAATTAAAGAATTGTGGTGTTAGCAACTTGAATTGTGGTTAACTATTAGATTATTTATATATAACAACTTAAATAGCAGATTATATGTTTGTTATCACGAGGGATCTAGTACTGAGTTGAATGTAATGGAAAATCAATAATTTTAATGATTCTTATAATAATGCACATAGATGAAGTTTTAATGAATTTAGTTTTCATAAAACCGATAAGAAGGAAAAAGTTTCTTTTACCAAAATAAAGAAGTTTTGCGTCCAATTTTAATACTTAATCATGATAGTCCTTTGTTGAATCTGTAAATGTTGCTATTATATCTGTTCTACGATTTGTTATTCTTTTGAATTTATTTGTGTAATAAAAATTTCCTCACTTAAATATTTATAATAAATTTTCATTTTTTTGCTTTAGATAAGTTGTGCATACATGCCACTTCCTAAACCCTTATTTTATTATGTTCATTGTTACACTTTTAAAAGTACAATTATATATTTTTTTTTCTACGGTTTACCGCATATCTATAGTTCTATATGAAAAACACTTAATCCAATTAAATTGTTTGTAGTTACATTTGTTTCATGAAGCACGTTTAAATAAGTGACTCACAGAATTTTTTAATCAAGAGTTTTATCGCTCTGCATAAATATGATCTCATAAATCAACATCGCTTTTATAAATTTTGTAGTATAACTACTTGATTGAGTTATAAACTTAAAATTTGTATTTTATTAATTATTTTTTTGTTCATAAGGTAAGTAGGAGAAAAAAGGGAAGTATTTATTCGATTTATATATTAGGAAAGAGGGCAAAAATATATTGAGTTTTAGCACTATTAGTTAATATTTTTTTAATTCTCATAAAAAAATAAAAATATTAAAATGGGACGTAATAATTTGATAGAATGGGAGAGTTACAAAGCGGTTGGTTTTGTTTTTTGACTGGTGATTTTTTCCTCTGTTTTCTTATGAGTTTGTTTTCTTTTTACTTTCTGATACAGCTACTTTATTCATATTTATTATAGTTTTAATTTTTACGTGATAATAATACACAAATTCAAAAAACAAGCATGTTCACTCGGAAAAAATATCACAAGTCTAAATTCTGTATACAATAAAGTAAGTAAAAATTCCGAAATTAATAATTCTTTAAGTGGAGCTTTCAGATGAAATAATTGAATTTCATTTTTAAAAAATATCTAATAGTTGTGTTACACATTCTAAACATTTTCATACCATGTGATTGATATATAATAAAACAGTATCTAAATAAATTTCCTTCTCCGTCCTCACATATTTAATCTCTCTCAAATACATAAATAAATTCAAGGCACGTAAATATAAAATTTATGAAATGTGTAAACGAACTTAAAAGATTTTAAACTATAAATTTAACCGTAAAATTATCAACTAAATAAATTTTACGGTAAAAAATTTAGAAAAAAAATGGAAATCTGCCATATCCAATACTATAAGACAGTGCTTATTGAGCACAACGGAAAACCAACACTGAAAATTCCAATAAAATTATGTCATCTAGCGAACAACATAGGGATAAGATTGTCGTTTAGGATTTTTTTGTTAGGATGAAATAATAATTTTGGCTAAGTAGGTGAGCTGGTAAGGTGCGTCCAACTCCTACTTATCGACGATTACTGGTAATATATATAGATATAGATAGTAAGATATATATTTTTTATTTCATTTTTTTAGTTCGGCTGATTAAATAAATCAGTTTTAGAGTCATTGAAATACAAAACAATACCGTGGGGCCAATTACAGCTAGGAATGATAATGATGTTAGCCTACTTTAATTTCATTTTCATGTTTCTTAATGTAACCCATGACCTCATACTAAGATAATTAATTACAAACCAGAGAAACTTAACTAATACTTACTAGAAAACTCTCTAACAGTTGAACATGGATTTGAAAGAATAGAAGATCAACAAGGCGACCAGGATCCTGAAATCCTAATAAATTTTTAGCAATATAAATTTATTTTTATTTATCTAATAATACCTACTGCACATAAAATAATTTCCTCACGCCACCAGCCAGCCAGGCCGGACCGAGAATAATTTGAGAAATACACCTGACAGTTATTGTAATAGTCAAATTATTTTTTATGCAGTTATAGCAACAATGAAAAAATTGTATGATCTCTATCCCCTAAATTCTTTTACGTGTTTAGACATTCAAGTCATGTATGAAAACCTCTAGTAAGGTAATTAATCATTTTTCTATTACCCCACTTGGACTACAAATGTTTCAAACTAAAATCAAACCAGATAGTAATCATAGACCATGAGACTATAGATTAGATTCGCCTAATCAACAACCAATTGATTGGGCTGAGCATCGAAAGAAGCTGTGGTAAAGGCGATCACTCTTATTTACCTTACCATCAATACGGTATTTTAGAGATCTCTTCACTCAAAACACAACAATTTTCACAAGCACCGGAGTTAATCAAGTATACAATTCCACCAGCAACTTCATTATTTCTTACACGTTTGCTGTGCATCAGCACTTATACAGTACATTTCAGAGAAGAGAGCGGTTTACCTTTCCCAAAATACTAGAAAACGGAACCATACAGCCCGAACAAGTTCATGTATCAAAACTACAGCAATATCACTTCATCCTTCACACCATTTTTGTCGACGAGGAATCACACGAGATAAAACCACAAGTACTGGACGCCAGTTGAGGAGTTATATATGATGTGTTAAGATTAAATAATAAACCAATGAAAAATTCTAATAATAACCTTCATCTTTCTCATTTCTACGTTAAATAAGGCGAATGGCTGGTTTGCTTCTTACAATTTATCACCAGCCAATTTACTAGAAGTGTATAAAATAAGAACAAATTCGGATCTAATCTATACGTGTGCGCATGTTGGCACAAACGTGCATCCACATAAACCAGCCAATCCATCAGGCTATGCTTAGCCCTAGATCTGCCTTTCTACTGAACTGGTAACAAGATCTCTATACGAGCTCGGGTCTTCACCATAACAAACGAGGTTCCAGCCAAGTTATTATCAAACAGCTCATGAGCTTACATTATAAAAAGGAAAAGGAACCAAGTTGGGGTTTCCAAGGTACAAAGAATCCTTGTGTTACAACACAATGCAGTAGTTTAGTTTCTTTCAGAAACAAAAAAGCTTGGCGCCAAGCTGACAAGTTTTAAGCTACACGGGAATCCAACTTCGGTTGCACGCCCCAGTGTACCAAATTCTGAGCCCACCCATTAAGTACCAAAAAATTTTAAAAGTAAAATTTTAGTTCAAAAAATAATTATTGCAATCTTTCTTTCATATAAAGCACCAACTCATGACTTATAAAAAAAAGAAAAAAGAAAAAAAAAAAGCTATGAAAATATATAATAAAAATTATTTAAATAAACAAAAATACATTAAATATATCTTGTTGAAGCCAGAACCCAGTGATCACTTAAACCCCAAGTCCAGCACATCAAATAATTGGGACTCCAACCTTTTACCAAGCCCTACAACAAATTGGTAAACCTGGATGCTAGGAAGCACGAACATTCCAAAATAGGTGTTTTGTCCGTGTCCAATGCGCATTGGACTCACATACTCTGCGGACACTTTAAATACGAGTTTGAAATACCACATGCCGAGTCCAATATATGAAGTAACTATTTAATTTTGGATTCACCATGGACATGTCCGAATCAATTTCTTATTTTTTTCTACTTTTTGATGAATTGTACAATTTTGTGGTTTAAACAGATCACGAGTCAACAGTTATTTAGTCCTTCGATACACATGTTTTTGTGCCTTTTGATAATTGGTACTCATTAGCAAAATGTACTAGATTATGATGTATTGCTTAATTGCAACTTTGTTAAAACTCAAGAATTAATATTGTTGTTCATTGTTAGTACTTATCTATTGCATATTTTTTTTATTCCTACTCATATATATAGAAATCACAATAAAAAAAAAAATGACGAATCCTCGTTGCATCCATATCTATAATTTTTTAATACTTTATAGTTGTCGCATCCGTATCCGAATCCTTATCCATGTCCAAATCTATGCTTCTTGGCCAGGATAGGACTATTGGACCACTGGGCCCATCACCACCCCAACCTAGGGCAAGTTGTGGCTTCAACAACCTTGTTGGCATAACTACCTTTATCAGGAAAATATTTTGTCTAGGCATTTCCAATGTCATTAATATTCTAGCGTACTGCGAATTGTACTAAATGTGAATAATTCTTTACAAAATCGCCAAACTCAACTAAATATCAACTTTTAGAAAACTTGATATAATTGCCTCATATATTCCTAGGTAAGTTGTAGAAAGCAAATTAACCCTACCGTACCACCTTTTATGGCATGTGGCTATCGTGTTCTCGTTTTCGTACCACATTTATGAACGATCTACGTTCCAAATAAACATAGGTCTAGGGATCTGATCATGGACTAATCAAACCATAGGCCAACATACCTAGTTCTCATTATCCAGGCATGTATATGGACCAGCATAATCCATTCCAAATCGAGGTCCATCTTGACCAGGGCATAAAAGGTTTACCTTTATCAGCATGGACGCTTCACTGGATCGGGATTGCAGATAAAGGTCCACACCACCACGTATAACGGAAGTTGCCACATGAGACATCGATAAGCATCCTGCCTATGGAAGTTTCAGCATATCAGATACCAGAATATATACGTATAAAATGCAAGCTGAGCTCAATAAAAGCACGCAAGGCTTGATACATATCTTCATTCCCAATCTTTTCCCTTCGTCATAGTACAATCACTCTGCTATACTGGTTTTCTTTTTTACATAAAAGACTGAGAATTGAGAAAAGCAATAGGACAGACTTGTATAAATAACTGAACAATCCTTCACAAATGGAGACGAAACAACTCTTCTCCCAGTAAATAGTTAACTAGCTGTCGAGGTGAATATAGTGATCAAATATAAGACATTCAGGGGTTCAGGTACACCCTTTATGAGCACCAGCAGTAAAAATTAATCTAGAACACAATAATGGCATTCAGCAAAACCAAATTTCAAATTTTTTCTCATTTTCGTTTTCATTTTGGCTCAACTTTTGACTTGATGAGTATTGACTTACCCTTCAACAGCACAGGCGAGATCCATCTAAAAGGGATAGCCACACCTTCTCATATCTCCCCTAGTGAAGAAAGGATGCATGAGAGCTTCCCTTGCTTTTAGCCGTTCCACTGGTTCATAGCGAAGAAGCCCTTGCAAGAGATCGATCAAATCACCGGCCGAGTGATCTACATGCTGCATTATCAGGTTCTGCAATTTAAGAAACAACATTAAGTCAATATTAATATGAGAAGTGCAAAAGATATCACATTTTTTTTATCGGCATAAAAGAGAAAAAAGGATCTATTATATGCTCCACGGTAACACACCCCAACATAGGTAAAACCATAAAGGAAGTTAATACTAAACCTTCACCAACTAATTAATTTAGCTAAAACTTGAAATAATTCAGTCGAACCGAAGTACAACTGACAGTCAACTAGGCCTTTTTCCAAACTAAGCATGGTCAGCAGAAGAACCCAAAGTAATGACGTCAAACCCTGGACTGATATCTAAGAACTAAGAACCATCCCTCATACATAGTCATCGAACTTGATATGAACTTCTGGACTGATAATAACTTGTTAGAAGAGAGAAAAATTAATAATTACCTGTAGACGGGGTAGCTTCCAAACTGCTTTCAAACTTTCCCTCGAAGTTGCACCCTCTGGCCAATCCAGTCGTGCACCTCTTCTGAAATATTTCTCAGCACGACGGCTGTAATGATACAAGTAAATCACTCTAGTCACATGATGAAAAAAGAGAAACTGAGAATATTACGTTAGTCACAATGTTAAACACAATTATCAAATTTACTTCATCAACTGCACTTACTCTGCTCTAGTTATCATATGTTGTGGCAGCGGGCCTAAAACTCTCTCCATCATAGCCAAATGTTCCAAATTTTCGTGAGTTTGGAAAAGGGCTTCGCCCTGTTTGTGAACAAGAAAAGAAAAAACCATAATGACGACCTTCATAATGAGCGATGGAAATGGATATTCGTTCATTATAAAATAACAGATCGAAAGCAGTGTTTTCATGATAAATGAGTTGACTGGCATCATTCATACGATACATCTCACTTACCGAGCAAAGCTCGATTAGTATACAACCCACACTCCACAGGTCACAGGGATAGTTCCATCCAAGCCCTAGAGAATAGAGAACAACAATATTGTATTCAAACTTGGAAAATATAACAGTAAAGAGAAGCATAAGAAACTTCCATTAAAGATTCTTATTGCAGATGGCAATTACCGAGAATAACCTCGGGCGCACGATAATGGCGCGTTGATACCACATATGTGTGGTCCTGATGTTCAAATGTAGTACTCCCAAAATCAATTAGTTTAATAGCACTTGACTTCGGCAGATTCTTGAAATAGGATCCATCTTTTATAGATCGTGAAAGAAACTTGGAACAAAAGCAACATAATATCAAACTATTAGGAGAGTAAAGGAGAAAATCTAGCAACAGCTCAATACAATAACCACTATCAAGTATCATATGCAAATAAACTTGACGGTGCTGTTTTCTTAGCAGAAAGGTCAAACCACCAATTAAACAAAGAAACAAGCAAAGGATGAAAAAATTGAGTAATACCTTGTAGTCTGGAACTTTGATGTATTCTGGAGAAACAAGAAGAATATTTTCTGGTTTCAGATCTGTGTGAATGAGGCGTAAATCATGCATAACTGCAAAATCAAGTGAGGCACAAAAGGTAAGGAGGACAGGAGAGTTAAACAGCAATACGTCAGCTCTCCATGGTACTCCAGCTTAGCTTACTTAAAGGCATGAACTAGGTAACTTAATGCTATACACTTGCACGAATAGAAATACAGAAATCTCGTGCAAATCCAGTTAGGGAAAACTTTTCAGTAAAATGATCATAAAGTCAACAAAGTTAAAAGCAAGAAGGAACAGGATCTATGGAGGATGGACATACATGCTACAGATTCCAGAAGTTGTCTGCCAAACTCCCGAGCCAGATCAATGGGAAACGAGCGATAGCTGTTTTTCCGGAGAAAATCATATAAGCTAGGTCCAAGCTTCTCAAAAACCTGCAAAGATCAATTAAAGTTCATCTGATAGTTTTAATTTACAAAATACTTAAGCATGAAGGGAAGATCATTGCACTTTCAAGTTGAATACACCACAAGCAGCGATTATACTTACAATACAAATATGATTACGGTAGTCAAACCAATTCCGTATTTGCACACAACTGCAAAGTACAGAACACCATACATCCAGTGATCTTTTACCAATACAACAAGAACAGAAGTCAGATGATGAGCAGAAGCTTACCGTGTGCCACCAACATCATGCCTGCCAAGTTTCTGCAGGATATCAATTTCAATCATAGCAGCTTCACGGTACTTCTGTATTGAACGAACAATTTTTATTGCCACAAGCTCTTTCCTTTCATTGTCTAGACATTCCAACACTTGCCCAAAAGTACCTGAAATTATTTATCGAAGGATGTGTAGAATGAGTATGTGATATGGATCCCAATCGAGATGCCATAGCATTAAGGAAAAAAGTCAGTGCTCAGTAATTGCTAGAGACTCGGAAGTGGAACCCACTCACATCCGTAACTCGGGAAAAGGGAGAAAAATAAAGTCAAGCCAGAAAAGTCAAAGAGACAAGCTCAGAAGGATAACCAAAAAATAACAGGAGTAAAAAACCAAGGTAGGAATCAGAAGCTTAAAGAAAAACTAACCTTCACCCATTTTGCTCATAATCCTATCTGCAAGTGAATCAAAAGACATGGCATCAATAAAAAAACAATAAAACAACATTTTTGTTGAAGAAACATTGAGAATACTAATCCAAAGACAATATCACTTAGATACAGTTTTTACATATCATGTAGTGAAAGCTTATACCTACATTCTCAGTAGCCAATCCACTATAATCAAATCACAGTCCACAGCTATACTCGAACATGCATCATCTTATTTGTATGAAAAGTAAAATGTACAGATGATAACTTAGGTTAGTCTCCTTATCCTTTCAATCATCAAACAACCCTCCTGGTAATGGTTGACACGGATTAAAAAAAAGCGTATATCTTGCTCAATACCCATACACATCACCCACAGACCATAGAAGAAGAGTTATACAGCTGTGGCACCTCACCAATATAATAACTGAAAATTATCAAATAAAAAACTTACAACGAGGAGTTAAGTTCTCTCCAATAGCAAATACATAATGCCCATCTTTATCATCTTGTCTCCATGGGGGGGATCCATTACGAGGCACTCCTTTGTAATAAATAGAAGAATAAGCATAATTGGGAACTGCACCATTAGCAAACTCTTGTCCACAATATGTAGCTGGCAGGACCTGCAGAACATGGAGATGGTTAAAGTGTGAAATAAGAAACAGCCGATACAAATGGAAAGACAAAATAACTACCAATTTCACAAACTACCACTTTAAACAGCCGATACACATGGAAAGACAAAATAACTTCCAATTTTCACAAACTACCACTTTCATGAGTTGCCCAGAATCAAACCATGTTAAACTAAGTCAAACATTTCTCGCAGACAAAAGTAAGATGATCTAAATTTAATGGCTCATCCAAGTTAAGACCGACCATTTGACTTCAACTTTGCGCTTCATTTTGTAAATTTATGGTCCAAGTCTCACACTCTCTCATCCAACAAACATAGACATTTTAAAAGGTTTTCATATCATACCCTTCCACATCAGTCATTAAAGTAGCCAACAGCTTTAAACATTGAAAAGACTAGTATATGAAAATGACCGATTAACATAGCAAAATCACCACTTAATTGAAAAGACGATGCTCCATTGCAAAACTCAAGAAAGGGACACATAAAATTGAAGGAAATTGTAAACTTATAGTAGAACCAAGCTATTACGCAAAGACACAACAAACAACAATAATAATCCATGATTATAAGGGTCCATGCACAAGTAAATTGGTAACAAACTGACAAGGCATATACATGATCTAATCTAGATAATTTAAAAACACAACTCTACATAAATCCAAAACGAGGCATTAAACAGAAATAGAAGAAAAACAGAGAAGAACCAAACTAGCGTACACTAACTACACAAAACCACATCAGGAAATGATGAGAATTAAGCATCTAACCAGAAAAATAAATTGATACAGATTGTTACGAGAACATATTTATTAATCGATCTGCAAGATAGAAAAAAAATTGTTGTAACCGGAGAGAATAAACAAGCTTATTACAAAAACCCATATCGGAAAATGATGAGAATTCACGAAATAAAGCTTCTGAGCATATTACTAAACTGTTACTGATTGATACAAGCACATACACATATAATTGACATGGAGCACTGCCAAACTGATACGGATTGATACAGGCACGTATACATATAATTAACATGGGAGATAGAAAAAGATTGTAAATTGAGAAAATAAACAACCTAATTACAAAAACCTACATCAGAAAGTATGACAGTCCGTGGCAGTAAGCATCTAAGCACACAAATAAATTGATACAGATAGAAATAAGCTCATATACATATAATTCACAGGAGAGATGGAAAAGAGGTCGTCAATTTAGAGAATAAACAAGCTTATCACAAAAGGCCACACCAGAATGATGACAACCATGAAATTAAGCATCTGAGCACACAAATAAATTGATGCAGATTGATACAAACACGTATGCATATTAATTGACATGGGAGAGAGAATAAACAAGCTAACTACAAAAACCTACAGCACAAATGATGACAATTCATGAAATTAAGCTTCTAAGCACACAAATAAACTGATTCACCTAAATATATAATTGACCTGGGGTATAGAAAAAGGTTAAAAGCTAATTACAAAACTCCACATCAGAAAATAACGAAAATCCATGAAATTGAGCATCTAAGCACACAAACAGATCGATACAGGTTGAGCTCATAAAAAATTGATACAAGTACATACAAATATAATTGACATGGGAGGTAGAAAAAGATGTTGTAAATTGAGAGAATAAACACGCTAATTTGAAAAAAACACATCAGAAAACGATAAAATTCATGAAATTAGCGTCCAACCACACAATTAAACTCATACAAACATATACATATACATATACATACATACTTGTGTGTGTGTGTGTATAAATAATTGACATGTGAGAATACAAAAAGGTTGTAAATTGAGAAATAAAGAGGCTAATTACAAAAACCCACAACAAAAATGATCAGAATCCACCAAATTAAACATCCAACCACACAACTAAACTGAAACAAACATATAGAATCTCGTATATACATACAAACGTACATATATATAAATATATATATATATATATGAGCATGAATGAATTGACCTTGGGATGAGGAAGAGGAAGAGGGGGCTGAATATCCCAACCCAAACGGGGCCTCTTCCTGGGGCGCTTGTCCATGATATTGCTGTGGGGCAACTCCGTCATCCTCTGCGTCTCCATTTTTAACCAATTTCAAACAAACACAGATGATAATACTGATAATAAAAAATTAAATTAAATTAAGTTAAATTAAAAGGGGTTTGGTCATTAATCAGATTTAATTGGTGAATTTGCAGCGAGCCCTAGATTTTGCAGATCTGCCTGCAGGAGGGAGGGAAGGGGAAAAGGTAACCAAACCAAAGCGGAGCTAACGAGGATTGGTTTTAACTACGGGTATGCTTCCTAACTATGGTTAGCATAGAGGGGGAAACGTGTCCCTTTTTTTAATTATTAAATAAATAAATTTAATTGCTGATTATTACCACTATAAATTATTATTTAATTGCATAACAAATTTCGCAATTACAATTAGTCATGTGATGCAAGGGATGCATAGTATTACGATTTCACGTGATTGACAATAACTATATATATATATATATATATATATATATGCACAATGTCATATTATTAGAAAGAGAGAGGGTAAGACCTTTTATCGATGACAATGTAAGCAAAAATTGTGAAATGGAAGTGAAAATGATAGCAGCGGATTCAAAGATAAATGAGAATAGTTTCTTTAAATTGATTGCTACAGATGGACTGTGGAGTTATTGGGAAGTGAATTTACTTTTATACCCTCGCCATAACTAATTTTGTGTAAGTAAATTTGTAAAAATTGAATGGTAAATTGACGCATCTTCAAGGTCTCTTCATTTATATATGAAATACTATGTCACCATGTATTTAATGCGTTTGCAATTCTAATTATATTTAATAAATTGTAAAAATTATGAATAATTGGGTATTCGCAACGTGTGTTTACACAACTGAAATACTAAAGGAATATATATATATAAATAACAATATTGATGAAAAGATTTGAAAGGAAACAGAATAAAATAAGCAAAATGAAAATTAAAAAACAAAAAGACGTAAGAACGTGATATTGAAAGTGAAACCTATAAATGTTTAATAAGAACGTGGCTGGTTTTATAGTTGCTCTCAAATTCTCTGTGTAAGAGCATTTACATCAGTTTGTGTATGTATAAAATAACTCAAAATTGACACATTTTTCTATTTTATATACGTTTCCTATTCAACTGTGGCATGCAATCAGATGATTTATTTTATCAAATGACTATAAATTTTGAAAATGCAAAATGGTTAAACACAATTTTGGTCAGAGTTAGATTAGAAAATGGTGATTAGCCATTGGGCATGTATGGGAACGTTGGTTTAAGATGGCGGGTTGAAAAGGGTGATTAGCCATTGGACATCATATGGATATGTTGGTTTAAGATAGCAGTTTGATATGGGACTTATACAAGCTGTAATAGTCTACTATTACCTGACCAACATTTTGCATCGAGCTGACTATAGTGTTCATATATGGATATCTGATTTTATCCATTTCCCCTCTCTTCATTTCTCGCATTTAAACATCTGGATTGATAGCCTTTGTTTAATCTTATGGTGAATTCACAAACATCCTTTTTGCTAGTGTAGATAATTCAATGGCAGCGTTTATTGTTATTCTACATTTTTATTGGGTTAAGGGTCTCATTACTTTTTGTGAAATATATATTTTTTCGCATTGCACTTCAAGTTTCATTTTTATCAAGGAAATTGATAGTGGGACTTGATCACTGACCCTTACTATGGGTAATTTGGCTTGGATGTTGGCTAATGGATAGCATATTGCTACAGTCTATTAATTGAATTAGTGAGTTTAGACCATTAGTAAGATAGGTAAAAGATTTTTTTTCAGTAACAGAACACATACATGTACTATATTGAAGGTGCAATTTGTTTGGTTTGGCTATTTGTGTTTTTTTGTATTTCTAGTCTAATTTTAGTTGCTATTGATATATTTATTGTGTTTAAGCTAGTTGTGTTGCAGTGTATTGAGCTTAAAAACATATGGAATATGTCTGTTGTATTTGTATAATTTTTTTATTATACATTTTTAACTTTAAAATTATGCATCCAAATACTCATATTTTTCATTAGATTTTATATCATTTTAGGAATTAAGTTTTTTCAATTATATGTATGTACGGAAATTAAATGAAGAATGTTTAGAAATTTGCTAATTAGGCGATGTTAAAATTGGATTTGTAGAAGGCTACAAATCATTCCCGCTTTGTAACTGCGGTCGAGCGGCCCATTGTTATTAGATAAAAAATCAACGGTCAAGATTTGCAAAACCCCAAAACTTATAATTTCATCCAAAATTAAATTGGAATTGGAATTTTTAATCTCACATGTTAATTATCGATTTAAAGGCTTAGTACCGCTAAGCTCGTCATTGTTGCAAGAGAAGAGAGTGAAATTTGAAAATGCGATGACGAGAAGACATTATAACTTTGATACGAGTATTTTTTAATTTATAAATGACTTTTTAAAAAATCATTTATTTCAAAAATTAAATATTTATAAATACGTCATGCTAGCTTTTCCATACAATTTCTTAAAAAATGAATCATCGCATGTTGTCAATAAAATTTGAAAATATATCTTCACCTAATATAAATTAAAATTTTATAGTTACGATAGAAAAAATATAATATTGTAATGAACAAATTGTGAATTGTATTTAACTTCTCCTGAAATTTTTAGAAAATATTAGAAATAAAAATGCTAGTTTAGAATATAAATTAATGAGAGTCACGAGATATATAAAGATCGGTATGAATGCTCAGGCGATTAAACAATCTCTAAATTTGTAGACTCAGATGGATACCTTATAAATATAAAATAGAGAACCATAAGATCACAAGCGAAAGCAAGAGCGGAAGTGATTCCATCACCCTTGCATGTTATCTCTGTTGCGGTAAGGACTTGGGGGACTGTCAATTAGCTTATATCTAAACCTAGAGTTTGGAGCATTCCTACTTGTCTTTCTCATTTAATTTCTATTTTTCAAATTAAAAAATTACAAAATTACTAAAATAATTATATATTATAGAATAAAATACAAAAATATGTTTTTCCATATCTCAACTAAAGTTTTTTAGCAATTGTGAATTTTTTATTTTTATTTTTATTTTTAGAAATGTGGCGAATAAATAGATTTTCCTATTTGTAGCACCTCAAAATTGGTAAGTATAATTAAACAGTCAACATATAGCAAAAATCAGTCGACTGATTGATTCACCAAAACAGTTGACTAGTTAAAATTAGTGATAAATTTTTTGGAAAAGTTACACGTGATTATTTATATATATACATATATATGCTCTCCAAAGAACAGAAAGAGAGAAGAAGAAGAAATAAGACTTGTGAGTGCATTTTATCACGTTTTCGTCTTATGTGACGTAAGTATCTCTCACGCCTTTCGATCTTGCTTTCAAAATTTTAATGAATAAGCGTTTTAACTCAAAAGCAAGTTTATTTATGATGTGTTATCGATTTTTCGAAAAGAAAAAGTGAGTTTGGTTCGACCTCGACTCCGATTTCAAGTGATAAAGTGATGTAGGCATGAACGAAAATGTCTAGAAATAAGTATGCTAGCCTTACAAGTAATGAAAATCGAATTTTGTTGTTGAAAACTTGAGTTGTCTTCGGTTCTGACTGAATTAGTCGATTGGTATGAAGAAACGGTCGACTGATCCATACAGTGGACTGATGAAGTAATAAGTCGACAAATGTCCCGTGATTGAGAAAATTGAGTTATATCTTCATATGTTTAAGTAAAGAATATGAAAAAACTTTGAGAATGATAAAAAAAAAAATAGAAATATTCATGTGACATATTACTCGTTCAAAAGTTCTTATCCGATAAATTAAATAGTAGAATTTTTTGTTATTTAGAAAGTTTGTTGTAAATGCTTTTGTGATATCTAAGAAACCATAGGGTTTTGTTTTTACAAGAATCTTGCAAGCTGTGCATGAGTATTTTATCAAAATGGTTCAGTCTCTAAAACAATATTTTTAAGAAAAAATGGTCAATTTTAATCCCGATTGGATGGAATTGGATGAAATACTTCAAAATGACTACAATACCCTTTACATGTTATTTCTTTGTAAACTATTTCTTATATATATACAACCAGAATGACAATTGTCCTAGCATGAAAATACTAATAGTACCGGTGTTTCAACCAGTGTTATCATGAAATGCAATTTAGAGGCCGAAGCGCATATGATAAACAGAGACAAAATGTGGCAATTTTTTTTTTTTTTTAAATGCACCAGATACACATTTAAAATGCACCGGAGATGCACCAGAAACTCAAACAAGACGTAAATAATACTTTTAGGGTACAACTAAAAATTTTTGCAACCGCTTAAAGGAAACCAATACAGAACCAAAGGGATTCGTATTCAGAATGTATGTGAAACGTTCTGAAAAATATTAGAAAATTATTTATAAACAATTTTAAGAAAAATGAAAACTTATATAGAAAACCTATTAGAAATTAATGTAAAGTCCCCCAAAGCTTAAAAAAATAGAAAGTGATAAATCTCTATATATATATGTATCTAATGAAATAATCACACATTGGATGATAATCTACCAGCATTCACCTTTCTCATTTTATGTATAAGAGTATTCATAACTCATCTGAAACGTTTTGATAATAATGGTTTGAAGATTGGAGAATCATGTATTTGGATAATAATCAAAGAGCATTAATACCAACATTTCTCATTTTATTTTTAAATTTTTATTTCTATAAACTCATTTCCCATACAAAACAGAAATGACTCGTACTAGACTTTCCAAAAATTTATTTTTATACATTGAAGATATTAATATACAAAAATAATAAACTCTAAACAATTATTTTTTCAATTTTGATGTAAAATAAATTATTTTTTAAATTTATAAATTGTGAATAATCTTTCTCTATTGAGAAATTTACTATAGTATTTCTAATTTTTTTTTTCTGAATATAGAAAGATTGATATGAAATATTACTCTCCTCGATTTATTATTTAAGAAATTAAATGACAAAGGAAATACCCCCTTAGAAAGATTGTTGTGAATACTCTAACTATTTCAATTCATGGTTGTTTCTCTATCAATTGAAATAAATATTTCGTTTCACATGTAGTACCATTTTGAGGGGGAGTGAAAATGTTAGTAGAGACATGGTTGTACGGAGCTAGCCCAACAAATAAAAAAGGTTTGAAAGAGATGAATGATAATAGAAACAAAGAAGTGTCTTCCAACATATTTTGGGGCATTGACACATATTTTATTTATTTATTTATTTTTGGGCAAACCCAAAATCCTAATATCTATTTTTTTAAAATAAAATTCTTTATTACATTTCAGTTTATAAAAAAAATAAAAATTCAACCATAAAATAAAAAATAAAAGTTTTATTAGATACACAACAAGCATTATCAAACAAATGTAATACATAAGAAAATTATTTTGAACCTTAGGGTTTAAACTTGAACCTATCTTTGGAACTTTAGATGAATCAAACTTTATTTAAAGGATTATAATATTTTGTATGCCACTAATGAGAGAAAGAACCAAATAAAAATTGTAAACAAAAGAAAGTAAAAGTTCTTATGTGTTTCTTGTGCACTTCTGTACAAAATCTTATTAACTTTCAGTTTGCACCCCTATTATTTTTAACTAGATTCCAATGAAATACACTCTTTATTTTATGGAAGTATCTAACATGTATTTGTGATTGGTTTCTTGTATGCTTCAAAAAGGTGTTACTTTGGTTTTAGTAAAGTTTTTAAAAATTATTCATTCGAGTTTAACATATAATTTGGTATCGTTTTTTATTCGTTTCGATATTAATTTCTTATTTCTCATTTTCCTTATATATTTATTGCGTATTTCCCGCTTCCATTTACCTGACAATTTCCACTTCCACTTTCGAAATTGGTAACTATGATCAAACCAAATAAAGTGAAACATTTCCTTAAAAAGTAATTTCCTTGTGCAATGGATAGCAATAATGTGGTAATAGCCAGATTTTCAGGAACCAGTCGACTGAAAAGTGACATATATCAACTACAATGAAAAAATGACAAGTGGCAGCACCCTAGCCACGAGTTTCATTTGGAAAACACTATAAATACCCATCTCTAGTAGATTATGTGTGTGTGTGTGTATATCTGAGGTATGTGAGTAAGGAGAAAGTGAGAGAAAAGTGTGAGAAGGTGAGAAAATAAAGAAAACCAAGCTGTACCCCGGCCACTTGATGCGCTAACCAAGCTGAAATTAGCCTTATACACTGGCACAATGATGTTTAGCCAACCGAGACATCCCTTTGAGGTAAGACTCTCACCATAAACCTTATAAGTTCCGTCTTTAAGTTGACACAGGGCAGATCAGTCGACTGATTTTGTCGAGAAGTTTGAGAACTGAATAGAATGTGTATATGTTTCCAGTTTTGAGTTCTTATAACTCTTGAGATGTAGAAAATTGGTGGTGGTGATGTTGGGGCTACCCTCACATGTGAACGGCAAGACTTGTTAAGTATGATTTCTTGAAGCACTAAAGGTACAGTTATGATATTTCCCTGGTAAATTTAACAACCTTTGAGGTTTTGGCACAACATTATCGTCTTATGATTTTCTTCATACGTGCATAATGAATCATATTGAGGCATATAAAGTAAGAATGCATATGCCCTATACCTGAACCATAATAAGTTTAAGGTAGTATTATTGTGATATAGTAAGGTATGTGGATTAGAGAAAAATTAGTATAGTAGTTGAATTAATATAGTGTTGTTAAGTACTCCAAAGTCTGTGAACATATCGATGATAAGAAGGGATAGAATAAAAGAATAATACGACGTAGTGTTAATACCAACATGTGTTTATTGAGGACGTGGTTTAAATACCCTGACCTACCAATTGGAGATTAAACCATAAGGGCCTAGACCTACAAACCTAGTGGTAGACGAGAAAGGGTGAGTTAAGAGATCCATGTGACGTAGTAACGATGCCCAAAGAATGGTGATCCTATTACTGCTAAATGCGTTGTTGTAATAAGATGGACGAGGTAAAGTAAGTAATAAAGTATTACTAAGTGCCCTAAGACCTGTAGAAGTATTGATGGTTGGGATAAGATGAGGCAAAGAGATTAGGATAACGAGATTGGATATGTAATCGGGACCTCACACACACTACAAGGAATTGAAAGGAAGTGCGAAGTATGAATAGTGACTTTACAACCTGGAAGCCTATATGGAGACAAGAGCAAATATAAAGATAATCTAAAAAGAATATATCCTCTCCAAGGAAACAAGACACAGTACGAGTGATGCCCTAAAGGACATTATAAGGACCCTAACGGGAAATATGATTCATGGGGAATAAATTGGAATCTACCAAACTAATATTAGGAACACGCTCAAAAGGGTGTAAACTAATTAAGCATTAGCAACAGAGCAATTACATGTAGAGACTTAGTAGGATTAAGAGTTATAAAGTAAAAGACGTTGACAAGGAATTGAAGAAATCAAGTTTATGGAAAGGAAAATACGATGAATATTTAGATGATAGGTGTGACGTATGAACCCGATAAGGAGAACTTAGTTGGACTTTGTGATTTCACGAGAATAAGGATGAAAGAGCAACGACTTGGCTTTTGGACCCTTAGTATGACTATTTAAGATCCCAACACAATTAGAAAACTACTATTAATAATGACCTAGGATATGTATATCTTTGAAAAAATGGTATGAGATTTAGTGGTTATGTATATATTCTGAAAGTAAAAGTGCATAATATGCTTGGGTAAGAGTTGACTTAAGATATGTGTACCTTTAAGTCCATAATGTGGGCATTAAGAGGCTCTCGTGCCATTTGGTTGCATTTGACATAAGAGTAAAAGAGCATCTGTGCATATCATGCATGAAATAATAAGCAAATGTTTTGAAGTAAATAAGAAATGAAGAAAATAGTTTTATCCACCATACGTAAATGGTGCAAATTGGTGACTGCGATATGTTCCAAAGAAAGCATATGTGATTTATGTGAAATCTAAGATGAATCTGTGAGCCAAATCTGAGATGCATGAGTGAAAGATGTGGTTGAGAAAAAAGATATGTGAAAGATGTGAATGAAAACATATGTGATGTGTTTGTGTGCATTTGTAATATTCTATTGGGGAAACATAATGCGATTATAATCCACGTCCGGTGAAATTTAAAATGTGGGCCCAAATAAGCATCTTGGAATTATGACACTTTAAACGATGTCAGAGAAATTTGTGGATGATGAAAATATGTAGATTTTGTGGATGATGAAATTTGTTGATTATAGTGCCCTAGAGGGTATCCCTGGATAGGTCCCCTTGTGTGTTTGAGAATTTCGATTGAGTTACAGAAGTGGCTTAGGGTGTAGAGGGGCACCCACTTAAATCTTTATGCATAAAGTCTCAAATGAATTGTTTATCGAGTATTATATGTTTCCCAACACAATATTACTCCCGGAATAAATTATGATATGTATATTCATATGTATTTATAGAGGTTTTGAGAATATGTTGTAGAAGCTTTGAGAACGTGATTGTGGGAGCTTTAAGAATCTGATTGTGTAAGCTTTAAGAGTATGATGTCTAAATCCTTGAAAAGGATATTTGCGAAAGTTTTCTTCAAGCACGAAAAATGATTTTCTATGTCTTAATTGATAAGCGTGTTATTTTTACTCAGAAAATACCCTAACCTCTGCTATGTTTCTGTGCTTGGAAACTAGGAAATCATTAATTTTTTGAAGACTAGATCCAACTTTGCATATGACAAGGTGTTAGTGGATGGCAGAGGAATAAAGAGTCCACAAGGAAAGACTTTAGTCATGAAAAACGTTTGTGACCAGATCAGCCTGTGTAAGTAAATGTAAGATATATATACATAGTTATGACTGTAGTAGTAGTGGGAAGTTAGATTGTGACTTTAGTTTTGTAATATAGTATTGTAATTAAAATTTCAAGTTTAGTCATTTATGTCTCTCTATATTATAGTAATGTGTTTATAGATCACGCATTGGATCACGTAGGACTCGGGGGTGTGACATAAAAGCTTGTGGATAGTCCTCCCTATCCTAAGTTCCCATGAAACCTACTAAAGGTAGTACTAAACTATACGGAATCTATGGTCCTTCTGAGTGACCGAGTACCATATAACCACCACAGAATATACGTTCCTCTGTATATTATGACCAATCTATCAATTCTTGGAGTAAACGAGCTTACTCCCAAGACCAAAGGCCAAAACAACAACCTTAGAATAGCGAACCTTACTCCCTATACCCTCAATAATGTTCAATGTTCAACCATTTATCAATCATTTATATGTTTGTTTCAATTCAATCTCGAAAAACAACTTATTTTTCCACCAAACGCATTCTAGTCTGGACAAAAGGGGATCTTGTCCAAATAAAATGCCCTCTCGTCCGGGCCAAAGGCATTCTCATCCAAACAAAATTCTCTTTGTCCCAAATACAATTTTTTCCACTCAATTTTCACTATGAAACTCGACCAAACCCAACCAATTCATGACTAAATAGTCTAAAATTCAGATAAAATAATTTACAACACAAAGTTTCTTTACAATTGAATTTATATTCCGTAACGTACCTTAAACAATTGTACAAATTCTTTCAAATGGCTTCATTAACAACCCTAAAATGCACTACTAGGGAAAACACCAACTACGAATAAAATCCTACGAACAATTGACAAGAATTTCATCAACGGTGATGGATTTAATATTAATCAACCATTAGAACAAACTTTGGGTAATTAGGGTTTGAATGAGTATGAACGAATACAATTTATCTTGGATAAAATTTTACCTCACCACGATGAGAACAACGAGGTGAATCAGAATATGCTTTTAAATTGGTGATTAGAATGATCCGTCTCCACGATCCATTAGGTTTTGTATCACAAATCCTTCCTCTTCCTCTATCTCCCCCCCGCGCCCCTCCCCTTGCTCTCTCTATCTCTCTCTCTCTCTCTCTCTCTCTCTCTTTGTGAATGAATGAAATGAAAAGTTAACGTAAGTTGAGAAGCCGGTGAATTAGTTTCCAGCCATACTTTTAGTACATTAAGAACATAGTGATATATTTCACTGGGCCTTAAATCATCCTTGAAAATAGCTCTGGAAACTTGTTCAACGTTTCTTCCTCTCATTCTCACGTCTGTTCCTCGACTCCATGATGCCTCCAAAGCACTCGCACAAGGGGTTTCATTTTTTTGTCGCAATACCTTATCACGATGATCAACTATACTCACAGGTTGTACTTCATACATACGTCACATCTTCCTCTACTACTAGATTTGAATAATCGATAATATGTGACGGATCTGGTTCATATTTTCATAATATCGGTATATGAAAGATCGGATGCACATTCTCCAACTATAGTGGTAGTGTCAATTGGTATTCCAACTTCCCAATCTTCTCAATAATCTGGAAAGCCCCACAAATCTCCGCGATAACTTTCCTTTCTATCCATTTGAGGGTGATAAAAAGTACTCTACGTCAACCATGTGCCCATAGCCTGCTTCATACCTTCCCAAAACTATGACATAAATCTTGAATCTTGATCGAATACAATGTTATAAGGAGTATCATGCAACTGAAGGATTTCCTTCACATATAGCCGCAACAGGATTTCCCTATTCCAGTGAACATCATAGGGATAGGTATTGATAGTTGGGTTGTAGTTCTGTTATTCTTAGTGGTTGCGATCCAAGTATTTTTTTTACCCATAAGTTTATTGCAGCATCAATGTTTATACAACAATCAAATCTAATCAAATTCCGTTGATCTTTCTTTAAATTATAAAAGTGTATCTTTGTAATTTCCCATAAATTCGTATAAATTTTTTGTAATTAAATAATATTATTAGTTACCCTTAATGATGTTATTTGTATTTGTCGTTGCCTTCGTAGTTGTTGTTTTGTTGCTTTTGTAGATGTCGTATGCATTACGTAGTTACATATGCTTATCATGTCGGGGCTATGATTCGTTGTCCTAGTAATGCATTCATATTGTAGCATCTACCTTGTAGTAATGGGGCATTTCTCAAAGTCATAGGGATCCATTTGTAGAGGTTTCAGAGGTTGTTTCGGGGGTCTTGTAAGGGTTCATCGGTAATCGTGTTAAGTAGCGTATATCGAGTTCCAGGCATTCAAATGCCTTTTCGAAAGTTGTTTGATACTTCCATTAGTATCTATAAGTGAGTCTGAATCTTTTGGAAGTTTTCAGCCAAAAGGGTTAGAACCAAAAAATTCTAGTGGCTCTGATCGATCCAGGAGCTTCTAAAGTGATCCAAAGCTTATGATCGATTGATCCAACCACAGGTGGATCGATTCAACTAGTTAGACTTGAATTTTAAGTTGTTTACTTTACCACTTCTTCCCATTTATCAATTATATACATAATTCCAAAGAGAGAAGGGGGGGGAGAAAATGGAGATTTCAAATTCTTGGCTTGTGATCATCTAGCTTCAGAGCTCGCCTGAGTTCAAAAAATGGATTTTTGCCTTGTGCCTTTTGGGTACGATGAAATAAATTAGTTTTTCTTACTCCTTATCTCATATGGACCGTTTCTACATGTAGGTATAATACGTTCCGAGTCTGTATGCTAGATCATTTCGGGGCCCAAAGTGTCACGCCCAGAAAATCGGTGACCTCGGG
>MKEJ01065092.1:0-13990 GCA_001753735.1 Embelia ribes
AAACCGAACATGAGTGGTTCAATTTGCAATTTTAAAAAAAAATCGACCGACCAATACTTAAAATTATAAAGCAATAATATATATTCGTATATATACAAAATAAAATGAGACCTAATAAGTATTTATTCATTCCGTTATTCTATGATCTCATTCATGCCTCCACTTGCAGCTCTCATCTTTTTTATAAATATAATTTTAGTTGATTAATGCAATATTTCAATGTTTACATTATTTTCAACCACTAAACCTAAATAAATATGCAACTTAAATATTATATATATAAGCACAGTACATACATATCATACATATTCTACATTTTGCATTCTTTTACTAGTTTTCTTTGTAAACCTTCAAACCACCAAATCTATATTTAGGTTAGCTTGATTTTGCTTTTCAATTTTCTCCAAACCGAACCAAATCAAACTGCAAATGAGACATTGGTTTAGCTTCTAATTTTCATAATAAACTATCCGACCCGAACCACGAACACCCCTAGTGTTAAATGCATCCCAATAATATTTTCAGGTCCACAGAAACAAGTGAATCGTTTTGTATAAAGGGCCAGTTAAAATCTAATTCTCTAGCATTAGGAAAAAGTTGAATGTGAATCATTCTCTGTGGCCCTTAACATGGCAAAGGCAAAAATGGCTATAACTAATTTTGAAAAGCCATATTGCGTAATTCTCTTTGCATTGTTTCAGAACCATATTATAAAAATGCAAAGAGAAGTATACTACATCTTATACATAAACGAAATAAGTTCCATGTTCAAAAGATATAAGAAAAAATACAAGTAAAAAAAAAAGGATTGATGCACATTGACCTTGTTTGGTCTAAGTACCAAAGTATTCTTCTGATACTTTTTTACTTAAAAACAAAATATCATATTTATTTGCACCAACAAAAATAATTTTTTTACTTAAAAGCATCAAAAGTATAATTTTGTAAAAATATAAATTGGATACTTTTTTCAGAAAAGTAAACTTTTCACCAAACTTTACACAACTACCAACTAGTTTTCACTATTATCAATACAAAAAAATTACTTTTTCTAGTTTAAAATACTTAAAACTATATTTTTCTATATCCAACAAAAAAATATACTTTTATACTTCTAAAATACAACCAAATGAGCCCATTATACGTAACAAAGATAGAGAATGCATAAAAACAATGCAAGTCTAAAAATAAATATTGGTGTATATTTTACAATAGAAGGGCAGAGAATGGGAAAGGGATAACAAAGACAAAAAGGAACTAAGAAGTCCAAAGATGAAGATCTGAAATGGATGCATCAATTTGATACGAGAAAGATTCAATGGACGAAACAGGAAATTAAAGAGGAGCGATCATGATTACAGAGAAACTCGTAAACCCCTCGACACAGTTGCGGTGGAGTTACATATGGCTATGATTGGTCCCGTCAGTTTTTTCTTGGACCAATCACAGCTACACGCGACATCATATTAGTTGGAAACCGGTTAGTGCATAATTCAAAAAATAGATTAGTGCATGCTAATCTACAGTACGGACAGAAGTGATTATCCGTTTCACTGGCAATCGGCAAGCATCACAAAAAGTTCCTCATCAGTTATTGCTCCCATCTCCATGGCTCTTTCCAACGCACTTAAGCCCCCACCATCTCTAATTGATGGACGGGCACCTCTGCAAACAAACAAGTAAACATAAATAGAATCCAAGTATAATACCCATATATGGATGTACCATGCCTAACTATTATATTTAAGCATCCTCAACATCCATTATTCATAAGCATCGTAACGATAAATATTCAAATGTATGAGAATATGGAATCCAACAAATAAATCATTAAAAAATTTGTTATAATTAAGGCAGTAGAAGAAACCCAATTAAATAGATAGATAAATAATACTAATCTGAAATGTGTTTCATAAAGTGCATCACACCTTTTAGGTTACTAGTAGCGATACGCGTCCGCTGTATGTGTCTTATGTTTGCTTGGCATTAATTTTCTTGTTCGTATGAAGTTTGTAACTAAAATAATTAGATAATATCAATGAGCTAGTATAGGTGTGCAACTTTTACCATCGCCTAACGTATAACCATATTATCTCTCAGCTTCCCAAGTTCCAACCCACCAATTATTTTATAATTAATTTTTTTGGTAAATGTCGTATATTCTAATCTTATCTAGAAATATTTAGGTTATTTTCTTTGTTGGCACGTTAATTACACGACTTTCCACAGTGAAAAATAGATCCAAGGAAAGCAGTGAGAAAATTCTTTCGTAGCTTTACGTAACATTATTACGGTCTTTAAAAATAATAATAAAAAATAGGGTGCTCCAATCAATTGGAGCTGAAAATAACTCACTTAAGTTTAGTAAATAGTTTGAAAAATTATTTATTTTCATAAAAGGTTTAATAAATTAACACATTTTAGTAAAATACTCCGCGTCAACATGATGATAATCTAAAAAATGATCAAACTTGTTTTACATGCAAAATTATATTTGTGGAGCGAAAATTTGAAGGATTTAATGTTTAAACTTGTAATAATATTCTTGTAAATACAAAATAAAGGAACAAAGAGATTAGATGTGGGATCATAGAACAACAAAAACAAATCATGCAAATAGATAAAATTCAGAATGACAAAAAAATAAAATATAACATACAATTGATTCAAAGATGTTGGGCAGCAAAATTGGCAAAATATAGTATTTTTCTACAACTCTTCATTTGCTCGTAACTGAAATTTTATAATATTGGTTATTTATTATTTAGAAGCAATATAATTTTGTTGTTAAATATTCTTATTATCATATCATTAGTATGGAAAGTTACAAGAATGTTAGTTTTAGGAATTGGATTGTGAAACATTGAGCTTTTTAATTACCGTGAGCTATTGTCTACAATTTTTTCTTCAATTATTTTTGTCCCTGCTTTCCTTGAGTTGTTTGTGTTTGAGTCAAGAAAACTTCGAAAATTTTCACAGAGAAAACAGAGAAGGGGAATATTTTCTTAGAGTAGAGATAGATAAATAATAATAATAATAATAATAACACAAAAACGTCATAGTAACGGATGAAGACGAATTCCTTCAGCTTCAATATTAAATTTAAAGTTTTCAATTATTTTTGGTTAGATAATTAAATTTTAATTTTGACGTGTTGATTTATAGTTTTATGTCACAAACAGTTTTACCCTTCTTTTGTTTAAGCTATTCTAAGGATTAATTGTAATTTTGTTCAAGTGAAAAGGATAGTTTTAAATTGTAAAAGGGAGGAAACTTTTTGGTAGAGTTGGTGCTTATCGAGTAAAATTAGATAATCAAGGAAGTAGAAGGGTAAAATACACCTAGAAGTACTATGTGGAAGATACAGCTACCTCCCTACATGTTTCATAAAATGCAAGGACCTCCTCATCTTTTGGAAAGTACACTGATCTCCCCAACTTCTAAATGTTTTGAACATTCACCTCCCTTCCGTTAAATTTCAATTAAAAAAGAACAGAATGTTTTGCTAGGCATGGTTGGAAATATTTTAAAACAAAATAAAATTGAGTAAAAAACAAAAAAAGAAATCCCAAAATTCGGTCCAAAAAATTAACAAAAATTAGTCTAATGTTAAGAAAAAACAACTATTATGATCGATTTTAATTTAGAAAATGTTTTTAAATGGTGTATATAATTTTCTTTTTTAAAAAACCATTATATTTTTTACCTTACACCCCTGAGCTGATCCACCTCAAGTGGTGGTTTGGCAACAATTATAATATCTTTTGACGAGGAAGATCTGTTTTCTTTTAAAATCATTATTAGCGGTGAGGATAAGGAAAGGAAATAAATTCAGTTTTCAGAGGTCAGATTCTTGTTTAATTGTATTCTAGATGATATTTCTGGCATTTTCTTAATTTTCATCCATTTTTTAACGGAATCTTCGTGGCAGAGGGGTAGGTGTTCAAGACTTTTGGATTAGTGGTTCTTCTTATCGAACTTTAAATTTTTTGCTCTTGCACTCAATCGAAACAAGTCCCACACTCAGTTGTTTTAACAAAATAATTCGAAAATGTATTTTGCTCCTACAAGACTGAAAACAAGATGACATTTCATTGAAACTACGGCAAAAGGAAGACAATTTTATTAGTGCAATTCACTCAAATATTTTTTCTTCAGCTTTTTCTCAGTGAGAACTAAGTTGCTCCAGATTTTCAGGGCTCAAATTTGTAAAACTGAGACCCGAAAACCTCAGTTTCAGGATTCTGTAGAGGATATTTAGGGTGGTTCATAATATCCAAAAACCTAGATATCCAAGCATGAGAAATTCTTATGTGAAAGCCTACAAACACGTTAAAAATCTATGTATTTGTGCTCCAGATCTTTTGAAGTCAAGATAATAAAGAAGTAATAGTACCTCTTGAGCAGAAACTTGGCCAAGTGATAGTTGTTTTTGGCAATTGAATGGTGCAGTGGAGTTCTCCCATGGTAGTCAGTCTTGTTTACATCTGCTCCGAATTGCAGCAACAGCTCAAGCATAATTGCATTTCCGGATTCAGAAGCAACAGCTAGATGCAACAACGAGCAACCTTGGAGACAATAATTGTCGGGAAGGTTGATAATATGACAGGATGCTGGATCATGCAGCTGTTTACTTTGGTGCTTGATATCATCTTCATCGACATTGACATGGTGATACAATGATGTGGATTCTACTACCTCATCATACGTAGTGTTGGCAATATTAGTAATATTCTCTTCTGATGATGTCACAATAAGGCGATACACTTGCCGCACATTATTAGCTTTGACAGCTTCCCAGATGCTGCCCACTCCAGATGCCGCATCTGATTTGTTCACAAAACGTTTTTCTACATACTGAATTGGTTGACAAAAGGTTTAGCTTTTTAATAAACTAAAAGGCAAGGCAACCAAGTAATTTCCTTCACTACTTGTGTAAATGTATCAAACCAAAAATATAAATAAGCAAGTACTATCTCATGCTAAAAAGGAAATTACCACCTATATGAGAGAGCAAGCAAGCCAAAAATATGAATAAGCAAGTATAAAATATCAAGGGGAGGAAAGAAGCAGAAAAACTTTAAAAGGATTTGAGAACCCTTGTTCATATTCCCTTGAATGCCATACAAGATACAACTATCACTAACTATTTCATTGTGGTGGTACTTGGTTTTTGTCCAGGGGTTCCTCACTCAAGTTCTTCATTCTATAATGCAGATTGTCCATCACAGAGAGAGAAAGGAAATTATGAAATTATTAAGCACAGAGGGAAAGTACTTTCAAAAGGTTCAGAAATAGTAAGTCATAGTAATAATAATGGTAATGGTTTTGTAAGGCCCTGGAAACATAAGGGACTTAGACTGTAATTTTTATTAAAAAGGAATGGAAAGTTAATTCCACACTCCCCTTCTCATTCTCATTCTTTACGTTCTTTTGTCAAACAGAGAGAGAGAAAAAGGGAGAGAGGAGAAGAAGAAAGGACAACAAAAACCCTTCGATCCGAGAAGGAATGATCCACATGACGATCCAAAAATGGGTTTGGAATCGTCTCTTCACCCTCGTCGTTTTAAGGTAAGAATTACTCGAATACTCTTTGTTTTTTGTTCGTATCCATTGAGCCCTAATCTATCAAAGTTGAATTTGATGATTGGGAGAGACTCGAAAGATCAATTAATAACAAATCCATGATTCAATTTCATAGGTTTCGATGGTGTCGTCGTCGTTTGGTAGCATTTAAGGCCTCTTTTAGTTTTCCGGAGTAATCATTCGTCGTCGTATTAGGTACGTTGCGGAACCATATTTCAATAATAATAATGAAATTCATGCTTGAATAATTAAATGCAATGGTTGGCAAGTTTTAGATGTTGTAAAGTAGATTAATTCATGTTTGGGATGACGTTTGGTCATATTTTAGTGGATGGCACTCGTGTTTGGGTGAAGGGAATTTCGTCTAAACAAGTTTGCTTTAGTTCAGATAAGACACCCTTTTGTTCGGACGAGATTGAATTCATCTGGACAAGTTCCTTTGTTTTAGACTGGTTGTTTACTTTGTGCATAATTAGATGATGGTGATTATAATAATGAAAATTTGAGAGGGTTCCACGGGAACTCAGGATGGGGAGGGCTATCCATAAGCCTTTACGCATAAAGTCTTAGGATACGGTGCCCGAGTGATTGATCGTGTCGGAAGTGTCATTTCATTATATATATTTTACATGCAGCTTGATGTATATTTGATGGACTGAAGACGTAGATTAATAAATTCATATTTATTTAATTCTGCATAATGTCAATTTAATTGGCATTTCATCACTATTAGAATTCATGTCTTCGTGCCTGCTTGGTTGTGTTTTGTACCATTTTTATGTAAAACGCTAAGCAAAACTAGATAGTGGTGGACCAGTACATAGGACTAGTTGAAGAGAAGTTTACTTGGGTAGTTTGACCTTTAGTTGCAACAAGTGTTATTTTCATAGATGTTGTTGGATTTAGGCCGGACGATTAATAAAGATTGATGTTAGGCCAAAACATAATAATAAAGCCGAAGTTTGATTTATTTATGTTGGGATGAAGAAACTGATGTAAACTCTTTTATAATTCATGGTGGATTTTAGCTTAATATTTATAATTTATATCCTTGTCATTGTTGTTTATATCAAGGTATTACAATTGTATTAAAGCTCAAGGTATACGATAACCTTAGGAGCTGTCGGGTATCGGGTTTGTCAAGAGGAAGTCTCAAGTAAACTGCATCTAGAAAGTCAGGGTAGGCATCTAGGAATTTGATTGCCTTGGATGTCTTGCCTGTTTTGTGTGCTTTGTTTACATCAATCCATGTCGCATAGCTTTCATATACGTATTTTATATATGTAAAAAATCAATAAGCTATTGTAGAAAATGTCGACTCTTAGCTCTGTGTTGGATAGATAGGCTACACCTTGTAGGTCCAACATGGATCTTTACTAGTAGACGGAGTTAACGACAAGTTATACGGGTTTTTGTACTTATTTTCCCAATATATTAAAATGCGAACATGTGATTGATTTTGAGTTACTCTCTTGAGTTTAGATATGGCATGTATAGGATGCAATGAATGAAATGGTAGTCGAAATGATTGCGGTGAACAAGATAGGCATGGTGCTTTTTAGGTCAGTACAATTGGACGGTATGTTAGCGACAACTTACAAGTGGGAGTATATATATGCTATGAATCAATAATTATAGTAGGCATACGATTTGTGATAGTAATGCAAGTACGTATAGTTGGGCTAATTGACCATGGTGGAGGTAATGTCGTATTACCGTTGAAGTTGTGTTGTATTGTAATTGATAGGATGCTGTATGGTCGATAAGGTTGTCATGTGGATTAACTTAGAGGTGTTTATGTAGGCAAAGGTTGACTAATGATGTTGTGCTAGAAAGGTCATGAGAAGGAAGATAGGTTTATATCTTTTTCTTGACAATAGTGTGATTAGTTACAAGGTTGGGTTGGCAAAGGTCGAAGGTAAATTTCAAGATGAGAGTGTGGATTTGATAAGAGAATATGAATAAGATGAAAAATAGGACGGATTGGTGCTTTCCCGATTAGTTTGAGATGAATGGTGAGTTACACTAACCAACTGTTTAAGTGTAAATTCAAATGAAAGATATTCGAAGTAGCGAATTAGTTAGTGATGGAAACTATAGAGATGTGTGGAAAGTGTGAGATAGAAAGCACTAAGTATTTGGAGATATTGTCTCTAGGTTGGGTGGAAAAAGAATGCTATTAGGATTGTCATAGTTGTGGTGGTCGTCCATGTGGTGTTGTAGTTCCATTGATATGATATCGTAGGGTCGTCGATGTGAGGTTATGTGGTTGCTCTGCAGTCATTATGGTAATTATCGTGATGTTGGTGAACCTTGGGAGTACTTCATTCCAGAGTTTGATGTGGTTGTTTTAGGCCTTGGGAATAAGTCTATTCTAAAATTTATTCGATTGTCATATGTTTGGAGTGGACATGTCATTGGTGTTAGGATGCTCATTGTAGTGTGGGATTGGACTTGTTGTCTAGGTCTCATGATTTTAGTTATTATGTCATATGGAGGCAAATAGGTATACATAAATTGAGTTGTTAAACTTTATCATATAGTTGGTTGTGTTTGGTATTTGTATTGTCCTATGTGGTTGATTAGTTGGCAGTTGCATGTGATGATTGTGGAAATGTGTATGTAGCATTTGTTTGAGTGAATTGATATTGCGGCTGGATGAGGTCGGTGTTTATATAAGCCTATCATACATGTTAGACAGTTATGGTGAGGATACCCTTATTTCTTGCTAGTATGGGAGTAATAAGGGAGTTGAACGATACTCATTTTTATCCTAAAATAATGAGGCATTAATAGAGTTGTGACGATTGTGGTTAGGGGTGCATCCAGACGAAATAAGATATACCATGACTTGAGTCACACATGTGTGTGGTACGATGTTTGTTGTGTCAACAGGTAAAGGAAACCAAAAGAAGATGGGAGGTAAGTTGCAACCATTCGAAATACCGAAATGGAAATGGGAATATATTACGATGAATTTTGTTGGTGGATTACCGAGGACAAAAGGAATAAAAGACACCATATGGGTTATTGTTAATAGGTTGATGAAATCAACACACTTCTTGCCTATCAAGAAGGAAGATTGAGCAGAACTGTTGTCATGAATGTATGTGAAGGAGATTCGGTTGCATGGTACACCCTATACCATTATATTCGATCGAGATCCGAGGTATTGCAGTTCTGGGAGGGTATGTAATACGAAGAGGACTTTTTGTCATCCTCAAATAGGTGGGCAAACCAAGAGGACTATTCAAACGTTTGAAGACAGGCTACGAGAATGTGTGCTCAATTTTGGGGGAAGCTGGGAGGGTTACTTACACATATTCGAGTTTGCATACAACAACAATTACCATTCAAGCATTGGGATGGAGCCATTTGAGGCATTGTATGGTGGGATATGTAGATTCCTGATATGTTGGATGAAAGTCGAATAGTCTTATTATTGGGACCAGATATCGTTCAACAAATATCAGAAATGGTAAATGTGATTAGACAAAGAGTGGTAATGGCACAAAGTTGTCCAAAGAGTTATGCCAATAAGAGAAGACGTCCATTATCCTTTGACGAGAGGGACCATGTGTTTCTGAAGGTCTTACCTTGGAAAGGGGTAATGTAATTTGGGAAGAAGGGACAATTGTCACCGAGATTGTGGGACCCTTTTAGATTTTGGAGAAAGTTAGGAAATTATTGTATAGACTGGCTTTACCACCATAGTTAGAGAATGTACACCTAGCCTTTCATGTGTCGATATTACGGAAGTATGAGCCAGATCCATCTCACGTGATTGACTATTCTGATTTGATAGTGGAGAAAGATGCGATGTATAAAGTGCAACCAGTGAGTATTATGGATCACCGAGAGAAGTGCTATGAGGAAAAGTTATTTCTTTAGTTCATGTACTTTGGAAGCATCACAGGGTTGAGGAACAAACTTCGGAACGTAAAGAGGAGATATGAAACAAGTTCCCAGCACTGTTTACATGTATGACTTAAACTTCGGGGATAAAGTTTTATTTTTTGGGGGAAGAACTATAAGGCCCTGGAAACATAAAGGGACTGAGGTTGTAATTTTATTGAAAGGTAATAGAAATTTAATTCATGTTCCCCTTCTCGTTCTCATTCTTTACGTTTTTTTTGTCAAACATTGAGAGAGAAAGGGAGAGAATAGAAGAAGAAATGACAACACAAAACCCTTTGATCTGAGAGAAGGAGTGATCCCCGTGACAATCCAAAGACGGATTCAAAATCCTCTCTGCACCCTCGTCATTTTAAAGTAAGAATTACTAGAAAACTCTTTGTTTTTATTCGTATCCATTGAAGCCTAATCTATCAAAATTGAATTTGATGATTGGGAAGGACTCAATAGATCAATTAGTAATAAATCCATGATTCAATTTCATAAGTTTTGTTGGTGTGTCATCGTTTGGTAGCTTTTAAGGCCTCTCTTAGTTTTTTAGAGAAATCGTTTATCATCGTATAAGGACCATATTTTAATAATAGTAAAATTCATGCTTGAGTGATTAGATGTAATGGTTTGCAAGTTTCAAATGTTGTAAAGTAGATTAATTACTGTTTGGGATGAGGTTTGGTCTTGTTTTCTTGGATGGAACTCGTGTTTGGGCAAAGGGGATTTTTTCTGGATGAGTTGGCTTTGGTCCAGACGATATTGAATTCTTCCAGACGAGTTCCTCTATTTTAGACTAGTTTTTACTTTGTGTATAATTGGACAATGATACTTATAATAATGAAATTAACATGTTAAATATTGAAAATTTGAAGATGATATATGTTTTAAAAGTCGTTAGTCATGGGAGTACGTTTATTTCATGGACTATTGTTGTTTGGGAGTTGTGTCGGTTCTGGAAGTTTAGTACCAACCTTGAACGGGTTCCATGGGAACTCATGATAGGGAGGACTATCCACAAGCCTTTATACGTAAAGCCTTAGAATACGGTGCCTGAGTATTCGGTCGTATTGGAAGTATCATTTTGTGTCTTTACATACAATTTTGATATAAATCTAGTCGTGTCGGTAGTATCATTTCGTTATATATATTTTACACGCAACTTGGTGCATATTTGATGGACTGAGGATTTAGATAAATAAATTTATGTTTATTTGCTTATGCATAATATCAATTTAATTGTCATTTTATCATTACTGGAATTCATGTTTGACTCATGCATGCTTGGTTGTGTTTTGTACCATTTTTATGTAAAACGCCAAGTAAAACTAGGTAGCAATGGCCTAGTGTATGGGACTAGTTGAGGTGAAGCTCACTCAGGTAGTTTGTCATTTATTTGCATTTATGTTATCTTTCATGGACATTGTTGGCGTTAGATCGGATTTGTTATTAAAGTTTGAGAAGTGTTGTAAGGCCAAAAATATAATAATAAGGCCGAAGATTGTGATATTTATGTGTTTGTGAGAAAACTGTTTATAATTCATGGTGGTATTTAGCTTTTTATATATAATTTATATCCTTGTCATTGTGGTTTATATCGGGGCAAAATAACAAGTAATATCTATCAATCTAAAGGAACCAAAATATTTATGAATAGGTTCGGACTCGGACTCAGGCTCGGGCTCATATGAGCCGAGTCTGAACAGAAAATTAAGGCTCATTAGGTAAACGAGCCAAGCTTGAGCATATCCTCTAAACAAATGAGTTGAGTCTGAATGAAACCAATTAAGGGTGTAAATAAACTGAATTGGGCTTGATTGAGATTAGGAATTTGCCCTGAAACTGTAAAAGTACAATGTTCAATACCTGCTAGGTTGTTGCTCGCCTGTCAATAGGCAAAGTTGTTTTGGCCCAACATACTGGAAGACCTCGTTCTATCAAAACAAACTATTTTTTTTTTCTTGTTAGAACATTGTTAGTCAACTAAGAGATAAAGGGCAATGGAAAAATGAAGCCAAGCTCCTTTTCAAAGTCATTTTAGTTTTCCATACTTGACAATCAATAGGTGTTTCGATCACAAACGGTAGATTACAAGACATGCTATTAACGACATTGTTTAAATACCCTGATGTACCATTGGTATATTAAACCATAAGAGCCTAGGGCCTGCAGACTTATTAGTGGACGAGAAAAGATGAACTAAGTAGTCAATGTGATGTAGTTGTGACATCCAAAGGATGGTAATCCAAATACTGCTTCATACACCAACATAACACGTATAGATGAAGAAAATGAAATGATAAAGTACTACTATGTACGCTAAGACCTGTATAATTATTGTGGAACGGGATAAGATGGGGCAATAAGATTAGGATACTAAGGTTAGATATGTAATTTAGATCCCATAAGCACTACGAGGAGTAGAAATGAAATTCAACGTGAAAATAGTGGTTTAACCACTTGGAAGCCCATAAGGAGACAAGTGGAGATATAAACATAATATGATAAGAATAGACCCTCTATAAGGATTTGATATGATATATAAGGGACGCCCTTAAAGACATTAAAAGGACTTTGAAGGGAAGTATGGTTGCATATGAAATAACCTGAAATTCACCAAAATAAAATGGGGAGCAAGTTCATATGGGAGCGAATTAAGTTAGTATCAACAACGGACCAATTACTTGTAGAGACCCAAAAAGATTAAGAGTTAGAAGGTTGGAAGTTTTGGCAAAAAGTCAAGATAATCAAGTTTTTCTGGAAAGAAAAATGTGATGAGAATTCAAATGATAGGCATGACGTAAAATCCCAATAAGGGAAACTTAGTTAGACTTTGCTATTATGCGAAAATAAGAGGAAAGGGTAATGATTTGGCTTTTGGGCCCTTAGTATGACTATTTAAGGTCTCGGCATAATTAGGAAATTGTTTCCAATATTGATCTAAGATACGTATATATTTGAGTCTGCGATGTGAGATTTAGTGTTTATGCGTATATTTTGAAAGTAGTAGTGCATTAAGTACTTGGGTAAAGAGGTGGCCCCAGATACGTAAATCTTTAAGTCTGTGATGTGGAAATAAGTGGTTAAGCATAATAGTTTGGGAGAATTAGTACATAATGTGTTTGGATAAAAATTATGCGTTTGGAAGTATTAAGAGGCCCCCATACCATTTGGTTGCAGTGGACATAAGAGTAAAGGAGTATTTGTGCATATCATACACGAAATCATAAGTAAGCATGCTCTTTGAAAAAGAAAAGGAGAAAAAAAACTGTGTTTTCATAAATCATACATAAATAGTACGAATCGGCAGATGCGATATGTTCAGAAGAAATTATGTTTGACCTATGTAAAACCTGAGACGAATATGTGTGCAAAATCTGTGAAAGATGTAATTGAGATGCATGTATAATATGTTTGTATGAAATTATAATATTTTATTGGGAAAACATACGGCAACTATAATCCACGTCTGGTGAAATTTGAAATGTGGGCTTAAACAAGCATTTAGAAATTCGAAACTTTGAACAACTTCTGAGAAATATGGAGATGATGAAAATTGTGGATTCTAGTACTGTAGGGGGAATTCCCAGCTAGGTCCCCCGGCATATTTGAGATTTTGGTCGGATCATAAGAGTGGCTCGGAATATGGAGGGGAACCCACTTAAATCTTTATACATAAAGTCTTGAGTGAAGTCTTTCCAGAGTTTCTATATTTCCCAACACAATATTATCCCCAGGGATAAACTATGATGTATATGTATAAATATGTTTGTGGAAGTTTTGAGAATATATTTGTGGAAGTTTCGAGAATATGATGCATGAGGAATTGGGTGTTGAAATGGCTATTTGCGAAAGTTTTCTTTAGGCATGAAAAATGATTTTTTTTTATGTCTTAATCGATAAGCATGTTAAGTTTACTCGAAAAATGCCCTAACCGTCTGCTATGTTTTTGTGATTTGAAAACTAACAAATAAGAGATTATGAAGGCTTGATCCATCCCTGTGAGTAATTAGTTACTAGAGAGCAGTTGAGGAAATAAAAAGTCCAGTATAAAAATCATAGTCGTGAAGATAGTTGTGGCCACATCGGCCTGTGTGAGTATATGTAAATTATGTAAGATATATGCTTATAGTTCTGACTGTAGTGGTAGGAAGTTGTTTGACTTCTACCAGTGATGTAATATTATAACCTTAGTTTTGAAATGAAGTATTGTAGATAAAGTTTTTAGTAACTTATGCCTTTTTATATTATAGTGATGTATTGCATTTAGATCACATGCTATATTTCGTAAGATCCGGGGGCGTGACAAGTGCCATTGTTATCACAATACTAACATCACTGATACCTACAACCTTCAACTATCCATTGTTGCCCATACAAACAACTCCATAATCACTGGCCTCATACCTCAAAAAAACATCTCAATGTAGTGTGCAAAGGATAGAAGCGCCACTATCCACTACCCAATCAAGCTCATCATGAGCAATATGAACTTCTTCAA
>MKEJ01065093.1:0-13249 GCA_001753735.1 Embelia ribes
TTTTTGGAATCCTTGCTTCGGGGATAATATTTTGGCGTAAGTTTTCCCTTCTCTAGCATTCATTTATCTTTTCTCATTTTCCGTGCCTTTCAGGTACGTTAAAATAAATTGGATTTTCTCCAAGTTCATTTGCTAGATTGTCTCGGGGGCTAAAGTTTCGGTGTTTACTCTAAAGTCCCGGAAATCCACATAAATTTTTTGCAATTAAATAACATATTAATTATCATTAATGGTATTATGTATACTATTCATTGCATTTATAGTCGGTGTTCGTTGCATTCGTAGATGTCGTATGCATTTTGTTATTTCATATGTATATCATAGTCGAGGACGATGATTCATTGTCATGGAGATGCATTCATAGTATAGCATCTATCTCGTAGTCGTAGGGTATATTTTGAGTTCTTAGGAATCCATTTGTAGTAGTTTTGGTGGTTGTTTCGAGGGTTTCGTCAGAGTTCGTCTGTAATCGCTTCAAGTAGCGTATATCGAGTTTCAGGCATTCAATGCCATTCCGAAAGTTGTTTGACACTTCCATTAGTATCTATTAGTGACTACGGGTCTTTTTTGAAGTTTTTGTCTTAGGTGTTTGAACCCAAAATTCCAATGGCTCCGATCGATCCAGGAGTTGTTGGATCGATCCAAAAGTGTAGATCGATCAATCCAAGTGCAGTTGGATCGATCCAACAAGTTAACTTCAGATTAAAATGTATTGATTGAAACACTACTTCACATTTTAAGCTTGATCATCTAGCATTACTCACTCCCTAAGCTTCAAACCTTAATTTTCAGACTTCCCATCTCGGTGTGATCATTTTGGCGTAAGTTTTCCTAAATTCTATTCTTGTTGATTTTGTCTCGTTTTTTGTGTCAATAAGACTCGTGGAAAAAAAGTGGTATATCTTCTTTTTCATGACTCGTGGGTCATCTTTATATTTAGGTTCGGGATCATCGAAGGCTCGTAGATAGATCAATGCCGAGGCGCAAGAATAGGGCTTTTGGGAGGAAACTTAAAAGACTTCTTCGGGAGCTTTAGGAGGCTTCATAAGTACAGGTAGATTATGAATAGCAATTATATATCAATAGTGTGGGTATGTCGATTCTTATTCATGTATATTTTCATAGGGTTATATTCGTAGATAATATTATGATTGATTATCGGTGAAATATGTTCGTAATGGATTGTAGCATTAAATTGCACAATTATATACTATAATATTATCGTATAAATATTGTGGCATTTATATGTATTATTTTTCAATAATGGAATATAATATGGATGTAAAAAATTATCTTATCATTTATAAATATTGTTTTTCAATATTATCATAACACCTTATCGTGGTAAAATATTGTGGAAGTTGATATATGATTTCATTCATAATATCATGACATTCGTAGCATTTTCGTAGCATAAATAATGTATTACCAACATTATTATCATGGCATATATCATGGCATTATTATATGATTACACTCATTATATCATGAATCATAGTCGTTGATTCACAGTCATGGATATTCTTCATATTCATGAACCTTTCGTAATAAAAATATAGAACAATATAGTTGTTCTATTCGTGATTTTTCATGGTTTCCGAAGGTTATAAAGGCAAGCTTATCTCAGATTAAAAGCATAGCTATTTGTGGAAATCCGAAAGGTACGAATATCATGAATTCATTATTTCGTGGCATTATATCGTGACATTGGCATAAATAGGAACTTGAGTAATTTTCTATTTCTTTTCGGGATACATAGTATCGACTTTATAAAAATTTGTATAAAGCAATTGAGGTCATATAACTTCACCGTGAAAGGCAAGAAACCAAATTTGGAATACATCCATTGGTTACATCACCCTCGGTGGCGGATCAATAAAGACTAGGTCGCATCGTACTCTGTGGCGGATCTTAGCATTTTCGAGAACTCGTAGAGATACTAGTCCCACTTTGAGTCGTTGTTGTGGTCGAAACATTAGTCGGTAACATGCACTCATTATTATACATAAGCATTTACATGTTTATATTTGTAGTATTTGTATTATATTCATGTTTACCTTGCATGATATTCGTAGATAGTTTGATCATTTTCTGATTACGACAAGCATGTTCATACTTTTTTTTCGTTGTAGCATGTATATATTTATTGGGACTCCATAGTCTCATAAATAATTGTTGATTAGCCATCTTACCCATTTACTTTTTTCCTTTCCCTATATCAATATGATATTGATTACAGGTTCGGAGGCTAGAAATAAGCATGCATAGACATGGAATCGAAGATGACTGAGTGTTTATTTTGTAGTCGTAGACTAGTATATAAATGTATATTTTGTTATCGGAGGATGTAACAAACTTGCATATTTACTTTTATTTTTATCAAGCATTTAGCTTGAGATTTCTTTTATATAGTATTGGTGTTGACCTTTCTACTTCTTATTTTGTATAGTGTTGGCGTTGGCCTTCCTACTTTTTATTCCGCTGCGTATATATATGTAGATTAGAGGTGGACTGCAGATGTTACCATGGGAACGTTAGTTATTATTGGATGTTGTACATATCTGACTTTGTTGTACATGGGGTTCGTGGGAATATAAACGGCTTTTATACCTATTTTCATATTATCATTGATTTATGATTTCGGTTACTTTAATTCTATTATTCTCAACAACTCACGACCCCAGGTTTTTATGAGAAAATTTAGGGCATGATATTTACAAGGCGATATCATCTAGAATTGCTCATTTTTTGGCTTCGAGGCTTCCACACTTTCTTATCTCCATTATGAGGTTATGTATTGACGTAAGTATCATCAATTTCTATTCTCATTAAATTTGTCTCAATTTTTGTGTCAAGTTATGTTGAAATGAATTATCTGAATTTATTTCTTATATTTCGTAGATGACTTCTTGGTATAAGTTTACCTCGATTCGTATGGTGTAGAAAGCTCATTTGGAAAAGCTAAGAAAGGATGATTTTGGTTTGGTATTGGCTTAGGTGTTCAGAGGCATACTTATTAAGGTATGGGTAGAAACGAACAATAGTATAAGTTTGAATGTATGTGCGTAGATAGAATGCATGTTCATGTTTTAAGTTTTAGGTATGTATTTCATTTATATATGAATTATATTCCCCATATGCCTTACGATTATATATTAAATCGAGGCATTAAATTGTGCAAGGTAAGTATAAATATGGGATGTAAGTGTGGTATGTATAAGTATGTGATGCAAATATGCAATAGATGTATGCAATATAAGTAAGCGTATAAGTATGCGTAGTAAGTAATAGTAATATAATAAGTATAAGTAAGTGGAGAATGTATAAGTTGGTGATGTATGTATGAGCATGTAAGTGTATGAACAAGTGTTGGAAGTATGCTATGTGTAAGTAGTGGTAACATGTTTATTTAATAAGTATAAGAAGCTTGTACATTATTTAAGCCTAAGTTTGATTGAATACTCATACATTTGATTGTATGTATAAGCATGCATAGTTCACAATTTGTTGTGACAATTATGTAAGTAAGTATGTTGCTCATTCATGTCGCGTTTTGTTGCGGTATACATGTTAGTAAGACCTTTGACGAAACATTCATTTTCATAAGCATAAAATGATCATAAATATAACATAATCATAAGCATAAGGGAACAATTATTCGAAAATCATAAGCATATGGGAATAAGTTACCCAAGGTCATTTGAAAAGCCCAAATTATTTTAAGAAAAAGGGCAATGCAAAACACCCAAATTGTTTTAAGAAAGGGTATAAAAAGCACCCATTTTTATTTTGAAAGATAAAGCAAAGGGATAAGTCATAACTTTCTTTTTAAGTGAAAACGAGATAAGTCTCGTGTGCATAAGTGCATTGGTTTGTAGTTGGTATGATCGAGATAAGTCTCGTATATATATGTTTCATCTATAAGTAGTTGCGTAGACGAGTTATGTTCTCGAAATACGGATGTTACTTTGTAGGAAAGGGTTCTATGAGTACACTTTTATTTTTGTGCTTATTTATATAAAATGATTGTATTCATTTTACATGTTTACATATATGTTTATTGACATCTTACTGTCAAATTTATCATATTGTTGATTTCTGACCCATATATTTTCTTTTTCCTATTGTACACCGTTATTAAACTATTTTATAGGTCTGGAGTTTGACTCAGGATACGACTGATAGGCTATGGAGTTGCTTATGTAGGGGTACTTTTGTAGCTATGGACTAGTTGTACATATTTGTATCAGACTATGATGATGTATTATATTGTATTTTGTAGCGCACTTTGATTTAGCGATGGTATTGTACGAAAGTACATGTATGTTCTGGCTCTTGTACCGGAGGTAAAGAACATACTTATACATTCCTTATTATTATTTTGACAAGACTACAATTTGATTTTGTATATGTAAATAGGGAGGAGTTAATTTACCATTATTTATAAGTTGGAATTGTATAATTATGTATGTATAGGTTTCAGACAATGTATACGTTGGTCATATTTGGTATATTTAAGGCATGATGGTTGTTATAGTATGGACATAGGCTGTAATAGTTATTGTATTATTTTTTTTCTATTATTTTATCTCACGTCCCCGGGTTACGGATTTTGGGACGTAATATATTTTCCTACAGGAGAAATAAAATTTGCTTTTTCCATGGTAATTGGAAGAGGATTTCAATATTGGCTCGTACTCCAATGATATTGGAAGTTATTAATTGCTAATACTAGACGATAATAATTTGTGTATTTGTATAATAAGAGTCTTGATAGATAAAGTTTTATTTTTTTAGGAATCGACTATATAGATTTTTGGTGATTAAGGGATTGACCTTTGTTTTAGGGTTTTCCGTTGGCCAACAAGATTTTTGTTTAGGTGTTCCTTATTATTTAATTTGCTGGTTTTATTCTTATATCTATTTGAGATTATATACGTCGCATACACATGAGATAATTTTAGTTGTATTATCGTTATTGCTTAGTAGATTAATTTTTGTAGATGTGTAGCCCCATGAATTTTTTACCCTCGGTTTGAAGAGATTGGTCACACCTTATATCGTTGTGTTGGTTGTCTTTTTGTTAATTTGTTGTAGTTGTTGTTTATGCTGTCTCACTAGGTTTACACAGCATACAAGAACGACATTGTTGATATTGATTGTTCCATTGCGGATTTATCGACAATGATAACTGCGTATAACAAGTGGCATCACAACTAGGATAAATCTCTTGTATGTATTTGATACGAACAAACGATATAGGAGCTTCGGTTTTGTTTATGGAAATTTGAAGTTTCTGTATAAATTTTGGAGTGATAATAACTAGTTGGATTTTGACACAAGTTATGTTGGAAAAAAAGGGTATTTATTTGGTTTTGCATAGGTGAAACTCTTTGGGTTGGTTGCAACAATTATTTGAAAATGTTCTTTTGAAAGGAATAGTATTTCACCATTTTTTGGTTTACTATTTTTGATAGATTTTGTGTTAAAGATAAGATTTCTTGGTTAGTGCCACTAGTGATGTTCGTCTTGGATTTTTCGTTTCGTAATTTGTGTTTCTTTATTGGCTATTGGAATGAGCATTGCTTTGGTGGAATGAATGAAGATTTGGATTGCAAAGACTATTGTCTCACGGGATAGTTGATAGATGTTGTACGTCCGCTTATGCGAAGCAATGTTGTTAGTACTTCGGAATCAATTTTACGAGGTGTTGGTGCACGTTTGATGAAAACCAACTTTCCAAGTTATTGGTGCTTGTTGACAAAAACCAAATGTACAAGTTATTTGTACTCGGTTGAAGAAAACCAAAATCGTGAGTTATTAGTACTCAGTGGGAGAAAATCAATTGCCAAGTTTGTTCATGCTTGTGTGAGAAAAACTAATATTGCGAATTGATTGAATCTTGGAGATAAAAGACCAACTGCGATCCAAGTTGTTGGAACTCGTGAGAAAAATAACCAAAATTTGAATTTTCGAGTTGTTGAAACTTGTGAGAAAAATAACAAACTTTTGGATTTGCGAATTGTTGGAGCTTGAAGATAAAATGACCAACTTTGGTGATTTGTTTGGTGTTATGATTGGCAATATCTCTTTCACTTGTTGGTAGGGGGAGATTTGTTGGGTGTACCTCCAAGCAGGAGGACTTATTTGTCCAAATTTGTGATTTTGTGACATTATTTGAAAGAAAAAGTAATTTTATTATGCAAATTGAATTAAGATTGACATTTTGTATTGTGGGTTAAAACTTGAGGGACTACTTATCTAATTTATGGAAAGGGTTTGATTTAATCATTCTGTTTCACGCCACTTTGTGGTGAAAAAAGTGAGGGCGGCTTTGTTTATTTGTTTATTTTTCTACGCTGCTTTTGTGATTTTAAATCACTTTTGATATTTATATTTTTGAAAAAAATATAAGCATGATTCTTTAATATTTTTGAGGACCTTTTTATCCACGGAAAAATAAATTTTGCCTTTTTCATGGTAATTGGGAGAAAATTTTTGGATATTAGGAGTTATTAATTGCTAATAAAAGAGGAGAATATTTCGTTTAGTTTTGAGGGATAAAATTTTATTCTTTGGGAATTAACCATATAAATCTTTGATAATTGAGAGATTGACCGTTAGGGTTCTCTGTTGAGCATAAAAAATTTTGTTTGGATATTTTTTATTACTTTATTTTATAGTTTTATTATTGTATTTATTTAAGATTATATCCCTCGCATATACATGAAGTAATTTTGGTTATATTCTCTCTATTAGTTAGTAAATTAATTTTTTTGGGTGTGTAGCCCCGTAAATTCATAAATTTTTTACTCTCAGTTTGGAAAGATTTTCCCCATGTTATATTATTGTGTTAGTTGTATTTTTGTTATTTTGTTATAGTTAATTACGTTATCCTATCAGATTTACACAAAATCCGAAAACAATATTATCTATGTTGATTATTCTGCTATGTGTTTCTTGGCAATGGTATTTACGTTTGGTTCCCAACAACTAAAAATATATGAACAATAAGAAATGATGACGCTACACATGTAAGATATAGTTAGAAGAATTGCATCTGAGATTATTATATACATTGAAAGTAAAATACTTTCGATAAATTTATAAATACTATGAGTAATATGGAAAAAGAGACTGAACATGATTTGTTTTGCGAGTTTCTCGGAACGAGTTTAAAAAAGGAGTTATTAAACAAATTTTTTTTATTTATTAAACTAAGAAATTATTTGGGATACCAGATACGAAATGGGAAAAATTTTCCTACTAAATTTTTGAACGAGATAATATTAAAATTTGGGATGAAATCAGGGCCAAATTTGGGTCTTATGTAGGTTTCATGGGAGGTCTTTTCTATGACAAAACTTACTTGATTATATCACTTTAAAATATAGTTTAACCTCACGGGATCATATAAATCCGGAAATAAAATATTGGACGAAATTTGGGGCTTATGCAGTTTTGGAAAATATTGTAATTATTTACTCAAGAAAAATAGTAAATTACACATACGATCATTAAATTTAAGTGCTGAAAGATTTAGCAAAATGTCTGATAAATAGGTGAATTTTTAATCTGTTATATATTCAATATATAAGAAATAAATTTCTTTTAATAAATACATATTTTAATTAGGAAATCTATTAGTAATAGGGTGGCACAAAATTGGGGGCATAAGGCAATAGCTTTAATGGCATGCTGGTTAATACGCCCCTGTTTGTAGCAACTTATGCATTGATTTAGCATGTGGCTTACACAATTTACTGAATTATCGCGTGCTTAATCCTTATATAAAGTTAAGTATAGTAGCATTATTGTCCATTCATAATATCAGAAACGAATAAAGCAAAATTTATAGGGATAAATTTGATAATTTATATTTTAATAAGATTTTGGAAATTACTTGATATTAATATATCATCTGATTATTATACTTGTTCTATATTTAAACTCTTCCGAAATTGTTATTCGTGCTGGTTAAAGTTCTAACTTGAATTTCTATAAGTTAGGACCATGCACGTCCATTACTATTTGTAGGTCACTGGTTTATCCAATTATAAATAATCTCTTTGGAAATAAGAACAAAGTTACATACATAATACTCTCTTAAACTCCACAATATATGATTTTTGTTTATCCATCCGCCCAAAAAAAGAAATTTTTTAATAAGATTTATAAAACTATATTTTGAATTTGTCTAGAATTATATACAGATCAAATTGATTATTAAATAAACACTTTCTCTCTCTTTAGCTCGGACTCGGGGCTGCCCAACATGTCGAGCTGCCCATCATTCAATAAATATAGATTGTCTATTTTACGAACAGTCCAGATTAAATAATATTTGTTATTTGGATTTTGTGACCAACCCAACAGCATGCTTGTGGGGGCAGTCTAATCTACCAAAATTTCCTTTAATTCTCCTGTTCCATTTCTTAGGGGTAAAAAACAATTTACTAGACTTTTCATGTTAATCATCGACAAATAAAACAAGTAAATAGGAAGTGCAAAAGCAAAATGAACACATTGCACCAAAATTTATAAATGCAATAATGTAATCGAGTTCATATATTTTAGATACTAGTTATTTGTTTGTCTGCACTTTCTAAAGGAAAAACCACCATTCAGAGCTCTGGAAAAACCACCTCTGCTTATGCTATAGAAAAAACCAATAATTTAAGATCGTAAATATAATACTCCTGTAGCCACCTTAGAGGAAGGGGGCAGGTTTTGGGTTCGGAAGAAATAAAAAAATAAAATTTGATATGTTTTATTGTTAAAATATTAAAAAAAGTTAATATGTATTTGTTGTTCCAAATTAATTTCCATTAGAATGCTGGTCCGGAATGATTATAACCCGTATTGCAGATTATAGGTTCGAGCAATACATGCTATGGTTTTTTCCTAAACAAAAATACCTTTTTAGTTACAGTTTCAAGCCCTAATGCCTACCGGTTCTTTCTTTCTTCCTTATTTATTTATTTTTTTCTAAATTTTTACATACTCAAATGAAGATCGTGTCCTCCTTTGATTGTAATTCTGGCTCCGCCCTTGCATCCAGTAAAATTCAAATTTAAATAATGTAGTGCCAAGTAAATAAGCTAACGGGCTTGATGGAATTGGTAAATACCAATCATTTCGTTTTAAAAACACCTAAATACAAGTACTGGTACTCATAATTTCTCTTGATGGGTGATACATAAATACTATTATAAGTCCTTAGAAAAGTCTTTCGCATGCCCTTGCTTTAGGATGGACAACCTCTCAACTTCTATCATTTTCTGTACCATAAGGAAAAACAAACACGAGACCATCCATTATTTCCGTACAATAATTTAACGTATCGGAATTGATTAAAACGGAATCTAGTATTCTTTGTAAGAGGTTTTATAAATTGCTTAAATCCGATAAGTATCGAAATTTAAACAAACATATCAATTACGGTCCATCTAATAACTTAATTCCCATAAAAGTGCACTATGAACAATTGAAAGATAAATTTCCCAATCAAATTATATATCATACCTGATTTTTGAAACATAAAATTTCATTGAACTCGTTCATATTACATAACATTTTTTTCGTCCTAGTAATTATCGTCCTGTTACCGTCTTAAAACCTTGAAATCCTAGGATCCTAATCAATAATATAATCATATAGTCGTTTATGACAAGACACGTGTGTTATTTTGTAGCACCACATGGCATGATTGTTTTGTGTGACATGTCTAGTCGCAATGAACGATAAGAATAATACCACTGACAATATATCCACTCAAGGCATACGACGGTTACGTGATAAATTCGGTTCCGTGGGATTTAAAAATTGGAGAAAAAAAAACAAGATTAAGATACACGAGGGGGATCGTAACAGTGCTCATAGTCAAGCCTATCAGAAATGTCGATATTTGTTTAATCAAGAACAACCCATAGAATCAAGTTTTGCGAAAGTCACAGAAAAATCAAAAATAAATTATAGGACTTGCCTTAGTGCATCAATAAAGTGTATTAAATTTCTTTTAAAGCAAGGACTTTCATTTTGTGGTAATGATGAATCTGAAGATTCAAGCAATCGAGTCAATTTTATCGAATTACTGCAATTTCTTTCCGATAATAATGAGGAGGCAAGGAAAGTTGTGCTAAAAAGTGCTCATAAAAATTGCAAATTAATGTTACCTCCAATTCAAAAGGATATTGTAAGGGCAATTGTATTTGAAATATTGAAAGCCATAATTGGAGAGCTTAATGGTGGCTTATTTTCTGTTCTTATTGATGAATCTCGTGATGTATCAGTGAAAGAACAAATGGCCGTTGTTTTTAGATTTATGGATAAAAGAGGATGTGTGGTTGAATATTTTTTGGGTATTAAGCATGTTGCTTGTACTACCGCTGCATCACTAAAAGTTATACTTGAAAACTTGTTTTCTAAACATAGTTTGAGGGGCAAGGTTATAATGGGGCTAGTAATATGCAAGGTGAATATAATGGATTAAAAGCTCTTATTATGAAAGAGAACCCTTCTGCTTATTATGTCCATTGTTTTTCCCATCAACTTCAATTAGCTCTTGTAGCAGTAGCAAGAAACCATACCCTCATTGAAGTGCTATTTCTTTTGATTAGTAAAATTATCAATGTAGTTAGAGCCTCGTGTAAGCATGCTGATGCCTTTCGGGATAAACAAGTTGAAAGAATAATCAATGGTCTAGAGAATGAAGAGATTGTAAGTGGGCAAGGCTTAAATCAAGAAAGAACTCTAGTTCGTCCTTGTGATACACATTGAGGATCTCATTATGGCACTCTAAATAGTTTGATTAGTATGTTTGACTCAATGGTTGACGTGCTTGATGATATAGTAACAGATAGTTTATATTTAGCTCAAAGATTCCAAGCATCTTGATTATTAGATGGTATGCAATGTTTTGAGTTTGTGATTACTTTACATTTGATGAAATCAATATTGGGAATAACGAATGATTTGTCCCAAGCATTGCAACGAAAAGACCAAGATATTGTGAATGCTATTGTTCTCGTTGATATTTCTAAGAGAAGACTCCAAGCGATGAGGGATGATGGATGGACTTTTTTTTTTGGAAGAAGCTTCTATTTTTTGTCGGAAGCATCATATCAGTGTTCCCGAGATGGATGATATGCATGTAGTTAAAGGCAGATCACCTCGTAAATCTCAAGAAATACTATGTTCTCATCATTACCGTATTGAATTGTTCAATTCCATCATTGATATGCAACTACAAGAGCTAAATAATCGATTCAATAAAGCAAGTACGGAGTTATTGCTTTGTGTTTCTTGTTTCAACCTGTCTAATTGTTTTGCTTCTTTTGACAAGAAGAAGTTGATTCGGTTAGCCGAATTTTATCCAAAAGATTTTTCAAATGTTGAGCGTTTGGCGCTTGGAGATCAACTTGAGAATTTTATTTTAGATATGTGCTTGAATGTTAAGCTTACAGACGTGAAGGGATTGAGTGACATTTCTCAAAAATGGTTGAAACAAGAAGAAATATGACATATCCATTGGTTTACAAGCTTTTGTGTTTGGCTTTGATTTTGCCCATTGGTACGGCCAGTGTAAAAAGAACATTCTCTACTATGAAAATATTGAAGACTCGACTTCGCAATCACATGCGAGATCAGTTTTTGAATGATTATTTGCTAGCATTTGTCAAAAAATATGCTCTTAGTAGCTTGTTGAATGAGGTTATTATGAATTATTTCCAAAATATGGCAACTCGAAGAGGTAAATTGTAATTTAGATTCGGGAATTAAAAATGATGTTTGCCTTTTTTTTTTGAATTTTTTTTTCTTATACAAGTACCTATAAATATATAAAACTTATTTCGTTTGACTTAATTAAATTTCGATCCGTATGGAAAAAAATCCTAGCCCAGTTCCCCAGAGAAATAAACAAGACATAAAAATAGAGTAAGCATACGAATAGGCTGAAGAGGATATGGATGATTTCATCCGGCAAACAAAGAGATGGACGGGAATTGACGTTCCTTTTGACCTTTCAAGATGGTGATTGGAGATGGACATCAACCTTTCAAGATTGTTTGGCTCTTTTGCAGAAAGCTCTTTTAGTTGATTTTTTATTTTTATTTTGAGTTATTTTTTTTTTTTTGTTGTTGTGAGATTGGCGTGGATAGATTGTGATTGGGAAGAGAAGTTGCATATATTATTTATTTCATATCTTGTGGATTATTACATATTATTATGGGTTACAGTTATTTTATTTTATATAAATCATATTATCGGATTTATCGGGATTCAGGACGTGATAATTACATAACGATAACGGTTGATATTTAAAATTCTGATTTGAATGATAACATGGTTCAAATGGTGTGAGCCCCAATATGTAGTTTTGAGCTGTTTTGGCCAGAGCCTTACACCGATCACCTTTGTATCTTGGTCATCCTAAAACGGTAATCGAACTCGTCACCACTATGTCCAAAGAATATTCATTCTTGATCTTAGCATCAAGCTCACCCCTATCACTATGAGTAGTAAGCACATAAAAATTACAAAAAATAATAAATAATAATTAAATATATAAAATAAAAACACAGGCAGTTAATTATCACCTCTTTGACAAGGACATAATTGGAAAACGTAATCAATGTCTTCTTGGTTTCTAAAGCTTCATTTAAATAGAAATAAAAGAAAATCAAAACAATTATTAATAAGGAAGAGAGAGAGAGTAAGCTTTAAGAAGACTCAAAATTTAAGAGAGCATACGTGATCACATAAGCAATGAATTTTTTTTTTTGCTTGCTTTATACAAAATATTGTTTTTTTGGGTCACCAAATAAGAGGGTCACCTTTGTAGTTTGGGATCCAAGAATTATTGTCCATTTCAATTGGAATGTTCAATTATTAGAAAATTAAATATATTATCACCGTAACAATTCCAAAAAAATTCCAACATTTTCCAACCATATCCTAATTTTCTTACCATCTCACCAAAACCCTCTTAAATTCCCTACCTTCACAACCTCACATTATCCATTCATTCAAAAAAAACCCTATATAAACTCATCTCCTCTTTCTTTTTTTTTTTTCATCATCTCACAATAAAGATAAATTTGTAATTGTTTATATTTAACGGCTCATATCAATATTTCAATTTATTTTCAATTCGATTTAAGCATCACTTTTGAGGTGGGGTTTACAAATAAAAGTTTTAAATTTATTTTTGCTATTCTTATTTTTAATTTCTAAGTACCAAATTTTG
>MKEJ01065095.1:0-10834 GCA_001753735.1 Embelia ribes
AAAAAAAAAAAAATCATTCATATATTTATGTATAAATAAATAAATCAACACAAAAATTATATCTTCCACACCATGTAATAACTACTATCTGAACCTTAACAAAATGACATGAATATTTATGAACAAACCAAAATACAAGTACTTGTTTTCAAACTGAAAATAAAAAATATTAGGGTATTATTAAGTAGTGTACCTTGTTACGCCTCGGTATATAGAAGTCCTTTGACCAAATGTTTCGATTGATTTTCGTTGGACCGTCTCTATTGCTCCTGTCTGAGCATCAAGTTCCGACGAAATGCTACTGTCACCGCCGCCACCGCTCACCGCCATAAGCGGTAGGGGAGACTCCGTCTGCGACTCTGTGCTCATCGACAATGACAAAGCTCCACCACCACCGCCACCCCCATCGCCACATTTATTCTCCTGTGTGGGTTGGTTCCTCAGCCAGTTATTGATCATAGAGAGACCTAAACTGTTGTTGCCACCACCAGAGGCAACAGTCTTTGGCGGTGGCACTGGTTCCGCCCGAGAAGGAAGGGAGCAGTTTGTGTACATATTGTTGTATTGATCTGAGAATGAGTGGCCGCCGAGGAAGTTTTCGAGTTTTGGGGCTTGGTTTTGGTCAAGGTTGTGAGTAGTAGTACAAGTGGATGAATTAGAAATATGACTAGTGTTAGTAGTGGTATTACCAATGTATTGGTGATGATGCTCACAATCCATGCTCATTTCATTCATATTCCAATCTGGAAATAAAAATACCAACATTGCCAAATTAAATTAAACAGCATAAATGTGGAAATCATTCAATCAAAAAATTGGTTTAATTAAGTTTTCAAAAATGAATAAATTATTGTATTATATGTATCTTCTAGGAGAAATTGGAAAAGGCACTCTTGCTACGTTTAGCAAAAATTTAGGAAAATTTTGAAAAGATTCTTCTTTGTATGCATGTCAAGATTAAAGATAATTTCCAAAAAATAAGCCAAAAAAAAATTCGGATAAGTTCATGAAAAACAAAAGTTGTTTCTACAACTTTGATAGAAAAAGTAACTTGTTATTCCTCTTAGAAAAAAGTAAAAGAATGATGGTGAAGGTTTCTCTTGGTTGTCCCCAGGATTTTTTGTGTTGAAAGAAATGATTATTTGAATGAAAAAGAGAAAATCAAATGCAAAAATATGTTCCTTTTTCCTTATAGTTAAATAGAACAAACACAACACTAATTTCAATCAAAAATAAAAAACAAAATGAAAGTTTATTTCCGGACTTTGAAAGGGATACAAAAAGTGGTACTTGTTATTTCTCTTGAATCCTTAAGAATAAAAAATATCATAAGACTAAGTTGAAAGGATTTTCTTGTATGATTTTGAAGTGCAAAGTAGTGCCTGTGTTAAAAAAAATAAAAATATAAAAATAAAGGAGGGATAAAGGGGAAGGGGAGAAAAAAGAGGAGAAACAACCTTGTGGTTTAGTAGTATTTGATGTGTTGAGTGCTTCTAATCTCAAAAATAAAGAAAAATAGAAATTATTACCAAAACTTTTGAATTATTTCTCTTGAAACCATAAGACAAAATTATAAAATGACTAAATTGAAAGGATTTTGTAATATGTTTCTTGGGTTTTGAAGTTAAAACTAGAGCTTATTATTTCCAACAAAAAAAAAAAAAAAAAAATAAACAAAAAGATGAAAAACCTAGTGATTTAAGTATAGCATTTGATCTGGTTAATGCTACAACAAACATTGCACTAATTTGAAAAAATAATAAGAGAAATAAAAGTTTATTTCCAAAATTTGAAAGGAAACAAATAAGGTTCTACTTGTTATTTCTCTTGAAACCATAAAAGACAAATATATATACATATATATATATATATATATATAAAAGAATAAATTAAAAGGATATTGTTGTGTATTTCTAGGGTTTTGGAGTCCAAAATAGAGCTTATCTAAAAAGCATAAAAAAAAATCCAAAAAAGAATGAAGAAAAACCTTGTGATGCTTGTAATATCCCAAACCCTTGTGATGGGTGAGAAGTTAAGTCATAGCACTCGCCGGCGCCGGAGATGTCGCCGGAGTTGAAACCCAGCCGGCCGGAGGCAGTGTTTTCTTGAGGAGAGAGAGAAAAGCCTAGCCAGTTGTTGTTCATTGAACCCATTCCTTAATTTGTGTTTTTGAAAACTGTGTTTTTCTTTTTTCGTGAAAATAATGCTAATAGAAGTTCATGCATGAAGGTAATAGAGAGAGAGAGAGAGAGAGAGAGAGAGACTTGAAATGAGGAGAAAGGGAGAAGAGGAAAGGTTAATATGAGAGAGAAAATTTCATTTTTTTGTTTCTTCCGAGGCAAAATTTTCCAATAGTTACTTGTACTACTTCTATACAAACTACTACTCCCTCTTTAGGCTTCTTGGCTAAGGTTGGATGATGTGACTACTTAAACCGAGGTTACTTTTGGCGTATTTTTAATAAAATTTGTATTAAAAAAATATATAGATACATCTAACTTAAAGTTTATAATTTAATTAAAAAAATAGATCAAATTAGCTCAACTTAAAAACTGGGCAGTTAAAAATTATCCAACTTTTAAGAAAAAAATTGAAATTTATAAATTGTAAACAGACATGTCGTTACTCTCCCCGTCTCTAAAAAAAAATAGTCTCATTTGAGTTTTTATATTAATTGAGAAAATATTTTGTTAATATAGTCAAAGCATTTAATGATAACTTTTTTAACTAATGGGGTATGCTGTCATCGGGAATGTGATAAATTGTAATTGTTGATAAAAGAAAATATAGTAATTAGGACATATTAGAAATATTTTTATTTGAATAAATTCTAAATAAGGAGAGTGGATTATTATTTGGGATGAACAAAAATAGAAATGTGACCTATCAAATAGGGATAGAGAATAATATTTGCATAAATGTAGATGTAGTTGGGAGTGGGACAACTTTGGTTTGCAAAAGGTCCTCTAATAAAAGGATAATTCTATTGGGATCACAATTTTTATTACCGATACTTGAAATTTTTATTAATTAAAAAACTTAATGGTACCTCATAGGTTCAACCAAAAATATTATTGACACCAAATTTTCAATTAATTTTACTGGGCACCAAAGGCATAATATTCTCACTCTATATTCAAAATATAAAAATCCTTTTTCTCAATAATTTCTCTCTCCCTCTTTCTCTACCTGTTAATGTGAAACATATACCACCACATCCCAGTGCCGTCGCAGCCCAGCCCACTGTTGCCGCCGCACCACGCCACTGCCAATGTAGCTCTGCACCACCATCGCCATCGCCCGTTACTAATTTGCCCCAAAACTTTTAAAAATGTTAGATTAACTTATAACCCGTACCTATATGTAAATTAATTGACTTAATTTTATTAGTTTGAATGGCATTTTGAATTTGAGCATGAATTTATGTGATTTATTATGAAATTATTAGACTTTGTGGGAGAATTCGCGATATAGCAGAAGAATCAACCATAACAAAGTTTAATAAATGAATCAACCTTTATAGAGTCGGATACATTACACATTATTCTGTATTTGGGGAAATTGAAATTATAAGTGTGGTTCGACTTTTGTAAGGTCGAACATTATCACAATATTTGACACTTGAAAAGTTGATACTTATGTTCGACTTTATGGATGTCGATTCTTATAGATATGTTCGACTTTTATAAAGTCGATCATCAAATTACGTAATCAGTTACTTTTGGCCACAATCGATTTGTAAAAATTGAATGGTGCACTGCCGTATCGATTTTAACAGAGTCAGTAGTGACATTGTAAATTAGGATTTCAAGCAATTTGTTCCAACCATTTATGACTAAAATTTTCATAAAATACATCTACTTTTATGCATAAATAATTGTAAATATTAGTTATTTCACTAATATTTACACATATTACCTGTATATTACGTAGGGTTTGAGATCATATATTTGCATTTGATAATATGTATGGAAAATTGATATCATTTGGAAATGATTCTATTTTTCTTCAAAATCACTTCAAAAGCATTTAAATGGGATATATAATCATGTATTCATTAGTTTGATTGGTGGAATTATAAGAAAGAAAATATGGTATGATATACGATTTTTATGTGTAGAAGATGAGGTTAGAGAGAGAAAGTAAGAATATGAAGATGGAGATTAAATGGAGAAGATGAATTGTTTTGACAAATTTTTAATTAAAAAATTTAGGATGTTTGGATATTGAAATAGAGTGTTGAAAGCTTTGGTTTAAGATAAAAATTGAACATAATTGAATGAAGAAAATGAATTGTTGGGAGAGAATTTAAGTGAATGGACATTTTGGTCATTTTGATATGTGGTGCTAATGTATAATTTTAGTGATGCCGATTAATTAATTTAATTCAAAATAAACTAGTATGGTGCAAGCTAGAGGGATTTTCATTTGAATAGGTGAGGTACCAGCATAGTAGGGATGCCAGAAGTAAATCACATTGTCCCAAATAGAATTACCCCAATAAAAGTGCATGTATGTAAAGCACGTGTTTAGCTTTCATTGTAAATTTCTTAAAAATATGAAATAAGAAAATAAGATACTTCAGTATTTTTTTAGCATAAAATTTAAACGTACTTTTGACCAATTAATAAACTTGTTCGAACAGCACAACGTACTTTTGTTGTCTCCCTTTTTACTAATTAAGAATCAAAGGAGGTATGTGTAATTTTCCAATGGAAGTGGTCCTGGTATTTTAAAAGGTTATTGTTTGCTATATTATATATATATATATATGCCTGTACAAATAGTAAAAATAATGTTTGTTGATTTTATATAGTAATGTCAATTTTCTATCTCATATTCGTTATTGCATGAATAAATATTATAAAAAAAAATTACCTACATGAATTTACAGAAACTTCACATCTTCAATATGTCTAATTGGAGGTACATTTAGTCTACCCACTTTCTAGCGCAATTTACTCTCAGCGGGTTGTGAACATGCCATGTTAATTATCCCATTTTCACACCATTTTTCATTAGTTATTGAAAAAAAAAAATCGATTACAGTTCCCCCTAAATAAGTCAAGGTATTATTAATTGTTACATGAGTGAAAAGGTATCACCCGCCACATAATTAAAATGTAATTTGTATTATAATAAATTGAAAAATGTTGCATAAAGCCAAGAGACAATATCATTATTTGCTGCAACAACCAAATGGAGATGAATGATAAGTGTATAAATGACTATATGAACAAGCATGTATTTAAATATTTAAAATTACACTCCTTTATGATCATCTTCCCCTTTTTAGTCAAATATTTCCATTTTCCAATAAGAGAATCTAAGTTAGGCACAGGGAACTGCCATAAAAACAATAAAAAGGTACACGAGTTACTGATTTTTTTTTTTTTTAAATATCTTTTAGAATTGTCCTATTATAATTAAGAATGAGTATTTTATACAATACAATTATATATAATTTTTCCACATATTATTTATCAAAATATACTATTTTGGTTTTATGTGGGAATCAATACAATTTTTTAAAGAGTATGAATTCATAAAAAAATCCGTATAACGCATTCTGAATAGCCATATATATAAAAAAATACTATATAATTTGTATGTAAAATCTCAATCCTATAATTAAATACTATACATGGGAGTAAATTCAAAGCTTTCTTATTTTATACTTTAGTCTTGGTTGTATCCAGCCAAAAATGAGGCAACACAAGTTGAGCCTATCTATCTTCATGTCTCTTAGTATTAAATTAGTCTTTAGGGTTTCTTAAGATAGTAACTAGTAGTAGTATATAAGAAGACTAAGACTTAGAAACCTATCTGCATGTGAGATTTTCTTAGTGTTTAAACAAACTACATTATTCGATCCACTTAAGGATTTTTTCCAAAGATATCTCTGATACTTTTTGTTATAGATCGATATCGTCCGTGCCAAATAATTTTGTGAACCAAGCAATAGATCATACAATCAACATTGAGGAAACAAGCAAAACCAAGCACAAATAAAAGAACAAGTCTTAATATATGGAAATATCAAATCGGTTGTTCCTTAATTAAACTCTGTTATATTTTGATCAAAATTACAATACATACTCTCGTTCACCATCTGAATCATCTAAATAGGAAACAAACCCTTAAAACCCCCATAAAAGAAAATGTTTCATTCTTGGCAGCTCCTCCTATCTGGCATATTCAAGCCACTAATTTTTAAATCAATGGCTGTAATTAAATAATTCCTCCGTTTCATTTTAATAGGCTCGTTTCATCCTTTTTTTTTTTTGTCTCAAAATATAGTCCCATTTCTCTTGAGATTTCAGGTGGAAAGATAGTTCAATAAAATGCTCATATTAATTGTATTTTTTAGGATATAGTACATTGACTATTGTAGACAAATAGTAATTAATTAAGGATATATTTGTAATGAAAATAAAAATATTTTTTATTTCAATAACATTAATTGTAATTTTTTAATTTATGTGAAAATGAGAAATTGACCGTTAAATTGGGACTTAATTTTTATTTAAGAAATTGTTGCTGAGTGGTGACAAAATTCTATGTTTCTTTAGTAAAGAAATGTTTGGTTGCAGTTTTTAAGTTCCAATTTATTTGTTTAAATATTACATTGCATTTATTTGTTAAGTTTTTAAGTTGAATTTATTTATTATTTTGGCTAAAATAATATAAAAAATTAAAACTACATGTATCCAAATTTTTTCTTATAAAAAAAAACTAGTTTATAAATTCTACCTTCCACTACTGTCGAACAAATTTGCCTTAGAATTTTGGAATATATTTTGAGATGGAAAGGCTAAGTTGACATTGATTATTGCATTAATTAGGGGAGGCACTATTTATATGGCACTATTGTAACCTCAATGATTACGAGTGTGCATATCCAAAAATAGTATTTAAAAACACTATTAAGAGTATTACTTGCCCTCTCCACAAAAAAATTGATCAGACACGTAATTTTATGCCAAGGATAAAAAATGAGTTTTTAAGTTTGAAATGGGATATGACAAATCTATACTTGTAGATTTTTGTTTTATTGTCCATGCTCTATCTACTCTTTTAAAATTACGAAATTCTCAAAATATTTCATATGCTTTTCATTTCAATAATACACTTCATTTTATAATTTTGAAACAAAAATAGTAATGCCAAAAATTATAATTCAATTAATCATAACTTACAAATTTTTTACTAAAAAATAATACTATATATTTATAGATTTAAGTTAATAATTGTCAAATTAATAAATTATAGATTTAAATAAATTTCAATAATATGAAGCATATTTTTAAAAAATAATACTATATCTTAATAAATTTAAGCTGATAATTATTAAATTAGTTTACCGCATCTACAAATAAAAACAAAACGTATTATAACCCACTCAATTAAAATGAGACACATCATAGACCTTAATCGAGTATTTGATTTCAATATAATTTATGTAAATACATATAATATTTGATTCATGCATATTATAATTAAACATTAAATTTTTATTTACAATAATATTTGTCTTATAGTATATGTTTAAGAAGAATGATTTACTTATATAATGAAAAATAAGAACCCAATGATATCTTTTATATACATAATATAGTTTGATTTTTTATTTTATTTTTTTGTATAATCAACGAACAATGCTATATGATAGTATAAATATAAATGGAGATTTATTTATATACAGTTATTTGTGTTGGTCTTGTATTCTATTCGATGATGATTCAAATTTTTTATTTTTAATAAAAAATATCCAAAATAAATTTTTTGTTTTTATTCTTATGTTATTATATAATATTTTTGCTAAATAAAATTTTTGCAAATCCAAGTGCAAAACATGTATATGCCTGCTAGTAATTTTTAGAGGAGCAATGAAGATAATTACTAAATTTTGTATTGTTCGCACTATACCATAATAAAAAGTGTCCAATTAATTTTGGACAACTCACATTGAGAAAGTAACCAATTATTTGTTTGGACATAGAGAGTAAATATTTGAAATTCACATTACACATCAAAGCTCTTATAAAAACAATGTATTTTATAAATATCTGATTATTTGACAAATATAGACCACTTGCATCCTCTTATAGAAAACGGCCAATTACTCAGAGCATTTGCATCATATTCTCTTTTCTTGAAATACAAAAAAAAAAAAAAATTACCATTATTTTAAGAATTTATATTTCTTACCTTTTGCATCATATTACCTTTCACATTCTCTACTACATTAAAAAATAATTTTCATATCTTTAAACATTTATCCCTTTAAATTTCACACACACCAATATATTTAATTAAGAAATATTAGTTATTAAATTATTTATTAATAACAAAATAATTATATATTAGCTTTAAATTTATAATTTCAATAGCTTAATTTGTTGTATAGATAATATAAAATAAAGAGGAGGGCAAATAGAGCTCATGGATAGAAGAAAAATATAAATAAATAAAAAATCTAAAATATTATTATATAAATACAATTACTTAATTAAAAAACTACTATTCTTTAGTATTAAATATTATATTTTTATAATATAAAATTTAAAATTTTAATAAATATATAATATGGTGCAAATGCTCTTATAGCGAAAATGATACCTATTCATCTTTATGTTAAATCCACTCACGATGACTTAGTAAAAAAAAAGTATGCCACTTTGTAATTTTGCGTTGCCTATATGTCTTTCCGAGTATATATATGTGTGCGTGTGCGTGTGCGCGTGTGTGTGTGTATCACACAACAAGGCTGTGTAACATTGTGATCCAATACTCAAAAGGTTAATTAGATACTTGAATATAACAAATTAATCTAAGTACAGTGAACAAATATCGGATTACCCGAATCTGAACACGGTGACGGAACCAAGTTACTCGAAGTATCAGTTCGTTTCGGCTTTTAAGTATGGGTAGGCAAATAAATTGTTACACGATAAATTCGGTTATGGTTTTCGAGTTGTTTATGAAAAATACTAGAAATATCCAAACGACCTGAATAGCAATTTAGAATTTACATATTATTTATATATATATATATACGAAATCATAGTTCTCTCGTTGGCGACAAGTGAGTAAATATGGGTATCCCTCTTCGAGTGTTTATTGTAATTTCCATTCATTTTGGAGTATAAATCTGATATTTTTTCTTTTGAAAATTCATATACTCCAGTTTTAGCTTCCATTTCTATATTTATATTGGTTCCGGTTCAGTTTGGAGTTCAGTTCCATTTTGTTTCGGTTCCATCTAGGGTTCAGGATAAGTCAGTTATCGCTTCGATAAAAAAAACAAATTAACCAAATGAACCGGTGCACAATCATCAATTTAAGTAGTGGTGTTATTCATTTTGAGTAATATTCGCATCGAACCTATGGCCACTCGTAAATTCAAGTACTTTCCATTCACAAATTAGCACGCACAAATTTTTTTCTCTTTAAATTCAAAATATAGTAATAATTTAATATTTTAATATAATAAAAAATCAAAATTGCTCTTATTTTGTATTGAGAAACACAAATTTAACATTTATATTATATTTAAATATAATAATAATATAATTTAAAATATTTTTGAAAAATATATTGTGCAATAATTATGCACCGAAAAATTTCAATGGAGTATAGAGAAATTGTCTGCATCTCATTTTTAACCCATTTTTTTAATCCAGAAATGGATAGCTACACGGTCCTAGCTTCTTTAGCTTGTTATCGATAGGGTGTGCAGCGGTTCGGGTAATCCAAAATCTTAATCGAACTGATGCACATTCAGTTTTTATTTTTAACTCAAAGTTCGGATTTGAATTTTAATCTTAACAAATTTTAGATTTTTTGAAATTTCGAGTTCGGATTTAAATATAATTTTTTAAAATAAAAAAATGACTATGATACATATAACTTTATATATATCATTGTTGCTATTAGTATGTTGATTGAGTATATATATATACACATATAATATATTTGATTGAATCTATATATATACACATATAATATATTTGATTAATATTTTGTAATAATTTTTTTTCCCAAATCAATTGGAACTATTTTGGTCAATTGGGCTTAGATTTTTTAAATTGCAATTGTTATTTCTATTGTAGTTTATAAACATTTGAATTGGTTTTGAAATTTTGGGTTCTATGAAAATTTTAGGTTCAATCCAGTCTTAAAAAGTTCGAGTTCGTTTTAGATTTTAGGATATTTGGGTTCAGATTCGGTTAAAAAAGATGATTCAATTTTTGAGTTTTCAAAATTCGGTTCGGATTTAACTCTAATCGAACCGTTGCACGCCCATAGCTACAAACTTTATTTTAGCCATTAGATAAAAATATCGGGGATCCAATGGCTCATATTAATCCTATAATGTATAAACTCGCCACACTCCCATCGATTTTCAATATTTTGATACAGTAGCTAAAACATAATCTGTAGGAAGCTAAAGGCGGTAGCTGCTTTAGGTCTATTAGAGAAAGTGACCATACGAGTGCAGAAACGTTGACCTAACGAGGAGGGTACGACCGTCAATAAACCCAAAATGGCAAAACTGTAGTTTCGGCTAAACCCAAGGTCCAAAAGATACACCCGCCAGTCTGTCCCGCCAAGCTCCCACCAATGAGAGAAAACTCGTCTCCATTATATTAAATTAAATTCTTTAAAATTCCCAAATAAATACGCAGATCGGTCCTCCCCCACGCGCGCGTTGGAGCTAACGTGACTTCACGCGCTTGCACGTCAAAGTACAACAAACAACATCATTTGTGTTTAGTTGACAAATGCTTTAATAATGGGCTCTTTTTCTTTTTTTTTTTATTTCTTTTTT
>MKEJ01065100.1:0-10205 GCA_001753735.1 Embelia ribes
TGAAAAGTGATTTTTATGCCTTAATCGATAAGTTTGTTATTTTTACTTGGAAAATGCCCTAACCGCCTTCTATGTTTATGTGATTTGGATACTAGCAGATTAGATATTTATAAAGGCTCGATCCATCTTTGTATATGATCAGTTTCTAGAAGGTAATGGAGGAATAAAGAGTTCAGCATGAAGGATGTCGTACTTGGAGGTTGTTTTGGGCCTCAGCGGCCTGTTTAAGTACATGTATATATGTAAGATATATGTATATAGTTATGATGGTAGTAGCTGTGAGGAGTTAGACTCTTGCAAGTAGTGTGATCATAAGAACTTAGTTTTGTAATATGGCTATGTAAATAAAGTTTTGTTTTTAGTTTTAAATTCAGCAACTCATAGTGAAGCTTGTGACTTTTCATTTCTTTTTATGGTGACGTGTTGCATATAAATCACATGTCAGGTCCTGTGGGATCCGGGGCCCGAGAACCCCAAACTTGAATAAGAGCGCTTCTTTTTCTTTTTCTTTTTTATCTTATCTTCTGCGTATTCCCACAGATCAATCCAATTTAGCATTTGGTCATACCATTTTGTATTCATTTTATTATATGTCTAACACTTACATCCATACAATTGAGCTCATCTTACAGTCGTTCTATAAAACTTTACTTACCTCATATGCCTATTGTGATCGCATTAATAACCTAAAGTACTTTTCCATGACATTCCTTTGTAAAATGACATGCAAGATAATGAAAATGATAACTCGTTGGTATAGAATTTCAAATGAGGCTCGTTGAGCCTTGGCCTATTCAAGCTCGGCTCATTTATTTTGAGGGTCTTCTCAGGCTCGACTCATTTGTTTTGAGGGTCTACTCAGATTCAACTTGTTTACTTAATGAGCCCTATTTTTTGTTCAAAGTTGGCTCGTACGAGTCCGAGTCGAGCCCGAGTCAGTTCATGAATAGTTTTGTTTTTCTGGATTTACAAATATTACTCCCTCTATCCATAAATAATTGGATTATTTGATCGAGCATATAATTTTATGTAAATCTCCAACAGTGAGTTTTCAAATTTAAAATGAGATAAATACAAATCTATCCTTATAAGTTTTTCTTTTGTTCAATGTTAATTACTAAATTTTGTAATTATTGCATTATATGAAAATAAGCAGTGTCTAATTAATTTTTGATAATAAAAAATGGAAATGTGGCCAATTATTTGTAGATGGAGGGAGTACTTATTAATGATAAATTAAATATTTTTAAAAAGGCATAATTAACTTGAATCTAATATAGAATCGTTAACAATAATCACGTACTAGCGGATATATCAGATAATTATAATATTATATGATATTTTAAATTTAATATTACTTATATAAAAGGATAAAATTTAGCAAAAATATATAAAATTTGGGTATGAAGACAAGTTTTCTTTCAATTAATAAATTTAATTTGAAATACAAGTATTCATATATGTGTACACACACACACACATAAATATATTAATCAAATGAGTCTAAGTCCTTAACGAGTTGGTCTAGGATTGTTTGAACTCGACTCATTTATCTAAGAAGTCATTTTTTTTTTGTTCAGCCTTGGTTCATTTATTAAATGAATGAACTGAGCCGAGTCATTATGAGCAAAACCTCAGTTTGTTCATGAATGACTCACTTCATTTGCTTCCCTACTTTTGTACCATCGGACCTCCATAATTATCGACAGTTGGATCTATCATACTTCATCCACTAAAATTTCACTTCATATATTCCTTTTTTTCCCCATATCTAGCCTAAAACCATGAAACCTTAAACTATGTTCTTATACTTCAGATTAGCCATTCATTGCCGCCCAGTCTAATCAATTAAAACAATATCATTGGAAAATAAAATGCACTAGATAGTCCATTTTTGGGTGATTTTGTTGGAATCACACTTTTTCCTACCGGCACCTAGGATTTTTATTAATTTAAAAACTTAATGGCCCTTACGGGTTTGACTAAAAATACTATTGGCACCAATTTTTCAATTAATTTTACTGGACACTAAAGGGAAAAAATTCTCAGTCTACACTCAAAAATTAAAGTGTAATGCCAAATATACACCACCACACCCAACGCCACCACTGCCGACACACCCCTACTCACTACCGTCGTACCCCTGCACCACTACCGCTGTCACAGTCCATTACTAATTTTTCCCAAGACTTTTGAAAATGTTAGATAAACTTATAACCCATGCCTATATGTAAATTAATTGACTTAATTTTATTAATTTGAATGCTATTGTGAATTTGAATGTGAATTTATGTGATTTATTGTGAATTTGTAAGACTTTGTATATAAATTCGCTATGCAGCAGGAGAATCGAACATAACAAAGTCGAATAATTGAATCGACCTTTATAGAATCGAAAATAGTGCTAATATTGGACTTTATAAAGTTGATTTTTCTATATTTGGGAAGTTGTAATTATAAAGTGGTTCGACTTTTGTAAAGTCGAACATTGTTACAATATTTGACATTCCGAAAATTGATCCTTATGTTCGATTTTATGAATGTCGATTCTTATAGATATGTTCGACTTTTATAAAGTCGATCATCAAATTATGTATTGAATTACTTTTGGTCAGAAGACTCTGTGAAAATCAAATGGTGCACCGTCGTATCGACTTTCATATAGTCGATAGTGGCATCATAAATTAGGATTTCAAATAATTTGTTCCAACCATTTAAAATCAAACATCTACTTTCATACATAAATAACCATAAAAATAAGTTATTTCACTAATATCTATACATATTAAATATATATTATATAGGATTTGAGGATGTATCTTTGGATTTGGTGATATGGATGGAAAATTGATATAATTTAGAAATGACTCAATTTTTTTTCAAAATCAGTCCAATATATATATATATATGTGTGTGTGTGTGTGTGTGTGTGGTTAAGCGTATAAAACTCTCGTATTGTGGGGTCTAGGAGGGTCTGATGTACGCAATCTTACTCCTATGTCCAGAGAGTTTCGAACGGGATGAATCCATGACCCATAAATCATAATGGAGATATGCATATCTTTAAGCTATAGAAATTCAAGTTAGGGCATTAAATATCACCATTATCAATTTCAGGGGAGATTCAATATGAAGTAATTATAATATTTAGATGTCATGTAAATAATAAGTCATTTCCAATAATATCTAAATGTGATAAATAATTATGTATATGTTAGTGGGTTTTATGAGTACAAGATGAAGTTAGAGAGTGGGAGAATATGAAGATGGAGATTGAATGGAGAAGGTTGAGTGTTTTGACAAATCTTCAGTAAAAGAAATTTAGAATTTTTTGCGAATTGGAGATGAAGTGTTGAAAATTTTGGTTGAAGATGATTAAAGGAAGATGAAATGTTGGTAGGGAATTTGAGTGAATGGGCATTTTGGTTATTTTGATATGTGGTGTCAAGGTGTAATTTATGTGATGCCAATATACTAATTTAATTCCAAATTAATTAGTATGGTGCTAGAAGAGTTTTCAATTTAACAGGTGAGGTGCCAATATAGTAGGATGTCGAAAGCAAAATGCATGGTGAAAATAAAATCACCCAAATTTTATTCATTCCAAATATGATTTTCAAAATGCAGCACAACTTGTATTTAAAGACATTAAAATAACCTGATATTAGAAAACAAAGGGAAATTAGACACCAGAAGCAAAAGGCCATTACTGAAACGAAAAAAAAAAAGGAAGAAGTTACAACGCCAATGCTGTGAACCAATGCAGAAAAAGTTCAATTTCGAACTTGTATTTTTCATTATTTGATGAAGGCATTGTTGTTCAATATTGGACCTTCTAGACCCAAATTTTTTCATGGAAAGAGGGCGCTTCCGCTTTAAATCCTCGCTCCCACTCTTTCTGAATTTTAGCCTGCATGATTGAAATTCTCCGCTCTTGCTTATGCTCTCACAATGTGAGTTGGTTATTTAGCTTTATACACATTGTTGGTGTACACTAATGCTATAAACGAATGTGGAAGATGAGAAGCCAAAATTGAAACAACGATAGCTGCGAAGGAAGAGGTGAAATTCCTTGCCCAGTTTCTAATAAATTGACCAAACTTGAATCCATCTTTTTTTGCTATTGTTTTTATTATTATTCTTTTGCTTGTTCAAACAATTAAGTATGGTAACATATATCTTTTTTTGCTACTCTAAAAATGAATTCATTCATTTTGTTTCCTCTAATTTTATTACCAAAATAACAATTATTCAAGGCTATATAAAAATATTCATCATGGGCAAAAAAGTGATTAAGTATAACTTAAATGAGGTGCCACATAAAAGCCACTCATGAAACAAATTCATTTAATTACATTAAATCCTATTAAGAATTATAACAGTTCAGTACAATTTATCGTGGCTCTTGATTTCTTAATAAAGGTTACAAACTACTCATCAATCTTTAAAAACATATTTTAAAGCTCTTTCTGTTATTCTATTATATTGAAATTCGAAAAAGGTATAATATTATTGCTTCTCAGTTAACTATTTTATAACGTTCTTGCACAGAGAGTACTCTACATATGTGAATACTCTACTTATTCAACATAAGAATGTTTTATCCAAAATTGTCACTTGAATAATTTTGTACTTATTTTATTAATTGTTTTTAAAATGCATAGATCAAAAGGAATAAACAAACAGATGATGTACTTTTTTTTTCTTTTGTATAATGATAGGATCGTTTTATTTATTTTTCCTTCCACGGATAGTTTTTCTATGTGATCTATCATCATGAATTGTAGGTGACTCTTTATCTAATGAATAGATTGCGATTGAATTATTCTTATCTTTTTGGAAATTAGTTTTAATATTTCAATTGTACCATATAATATCCGCTCTTGTAGGAATTCAAAAAATGCTTTCATCAACGACCTACTTGGAATAAACTCTTCATGTAACCACATTAAAAAAATATATTGTTCATGGCAATTTTAGTTATATATATGTATATATACATCTTTTTAATAAGAATCTACTTGGAATAAACTTTCATGTAACCACATAAAAAAAAATTATCCGTGGCATTTTAGTTATATATATATATACACGTATTTTTTTTACTTTAGCATTATTTATTTACTTACTAATACAGATAACGAAAACATGTACCCATAAAAAAAGGAAAAAAAAAAAGTAAATCAAGATATGAAAATCTAAAACCACTAAATTTTCTTTATTATTTACTTTTCAAATATGTATGGAATCTCAACAACAATAGGAATAAAAGTTGAAATACGATTGACATCTTAATTTTAAAATTTTGTTACGTTTGTGGGCTAATATATTGTTCTTCTTTCAAAAAAATTTACCTTGGTATAATTAACTAGCCCAAAGATTTTAATTATGCAGTGGTATCTAAAGTAATGCTAAATTCATGTATACGTGTTTTACTAAATTAATTAATTTATATATTTATCATGTAAATACACATTAAATATATCTCGAAACTAAAAATTCTAAATATTTTATGTGGTGCCATAGCACTAATAATTATTGGAAATAAATATCATTCTCTTCATCTTCTATGGCATTAAAAATTAGGGAAGCAAAATCATACTATTTGCATATGAAGGATAACAAAAACGTGAAACAAATTTATCAAATTAAATATATACTCATTCCTGAAAAAAAGAATGATTGTCGTAGAGAAGCTTTAGTTCTCTTATTTTTGTGCAAACTTAGAATTAAAAATATCATTGTATTATAAGATAATGTAAATATTAATGGCTGCTTGAACCAATTTTTGTAATTATGCTAATAAGAGAGATTTATTACCAAATTTTTATAAAGCACGTCTCCGATCAATTTGACATTCATACATGTATTATTATGAGTTGAATAGTAAAATAATATTTATATAATACGAGCTATGTGCAAAGTACGTACTTGCAACTAGTTTACTTAAAAGTGAAACCAAACTAACCCTTGCATAGAAACTTTTAGCTGCTACTCTGAGCTGGGACATATCTCATATTTACTCTAGCTAGTTGTCTCGCATATGTTTACCAAATATTGTGATATTATCCTTAGAAACCTTGGCAACATCTATTATGAAAACGAAATCATTTTTTTTCTTTCCTTCAAAAAAGGTGGTGGAAATAATCTCAACACCCTAAATCACAGGGTCTCAAAATTGGCAGACAACTTGTTAAATTTTGGAAACATGTACTTATCTTATATGTGTATGTGGCTCGCAATAAATATTACCTAACATGATTAATTGCCTAAAAAGGAGAAAGATTCTTAACACTAGTAATTATCTTCGAATATATCATTTAAGAATTAAGAGTAGTGAATTTCTTCCCTTAACTTTTATGATGATTTGAAGCAAGAAATATAGTGTCACTATATATGCAGTGAGTCTTAATTGTATTGGTGATTATAAATGTTTATATCAATTTATGTATAAACCACATTTTATGTAATGTTTGGTTTTGGAGTTGTTGTGAGAAAAATATTCTAAAAATAAAATATCCTCCAGCTAGCTTGTGTCTGTCTTAATCTCCTATATGCCTTCTTGTTTGATTGTAATTTTTTAGCTATATTCTGTTATTTTATTTGAATGTTGACCTATATTTGATGCTTAATTTTTAAGATGCTTTTTTAAATAATTTTTGGCCGAATAAAGCTAGAAGAATTCATTTTCTTTTCTTTTTTCCCTTGAAGAAGCTGAATTAAAAATAAAGAAAAGACAAAATCTTAAAATTGTGAGAGAAAACACAAAAAAGGAGATAAGATCCAATAAATATATGTGGGCTAAGTTAAGTCAAGATTGTCACGCAGTTTGTCCCATAAATGGGTCATCATGATATATCTCCACTATCCACCCTATAGATTTTCATGGCTAGCTTTTTGTCATCTCTTTCTTTGGCACATAATTATTAATTGGTAAGGTGTATGCTCAATCTTTTATCATAGTGACGCACTTAATTACCCCCCACCCACAAGGGCATACCCCATTACTAACACATGTAGATAGATACAAAATATAAATGAAAATTCCTCTTTTTTCTTTCTTAGAATTCCAACAATTGATAATGATATTAGTTAGCACCACTTTGGTATTATTGTTGGTTAGCTATTTTTTTTTTTTTAACTTGAAAATTGTACTTCGAACCACTTATTTTTCATAATATGTTTTTATTTTTCTAAGAGTGTTTTTCAAAGCAATTTTAGGGATGCTTTGAAAATTTGGTTCTACTTTTCTAATTACTAGATGGGCATCACGTGCGTTGCACGTGGTATTTTTTAAGAAACGAAGTGGTGAGTACATACATTATACGTCGCATTTTAATATATGGTTTTATTTTCGAAAAAAAAAATTACTATTTCTCAGTTAGACCCTGATAGTAATATTTGTAATTGAAATTTAGTATAAGTTTATTTTTATCATAACTTTATTAGAAAAACAAATAAAAATTGGATTTTAGTTAGTCATTTGATATTGATATCTCTTAGGCAAACACAAGAGGGGAATGAATTGTGTTTGCAATTAAATTATAAGTTTTTTAAAATTAAAATAACGCTATAAAATTATACGCAATAATATTAACAATATGCAAAGAATAAAAGGGACAGATAATGCAAACACAGTTTTATAGTGGTTCGACCAAAGATCAGTTGATCTCCTACATCCACTCTCTCAAGCATTGCTTGAGTTCCTTTATCATCAAGATAGTGCTACAGCCTAATAAGCTTCACGAGTGTTGATTACTCTATTTGAGACAACCCTTCAAATCTAAGTATACCCTCACAACTAAAACAGTATAAGACAAAATTTGAAGTGTATCCTTATACTCATACAATATCGAAGATAGAAACACTTGAGTATAAGATATTACAAGCTAAATATGAATAATTATAAAGTAAAGAGCTTGAGCTTGCTATTGTTTCTTAGAGAGATGAGATGGCTTGAAAAATGGATGATTTGGATTGTTGAACAGGTCCTTTATTTATATTGTTCACGTTCGATCTTGATTATGGCATCAATCGTCGAGACATAGCAATGAAATCAACAATCTTCATTCTCTAATCATGACCGTATATGGTCAGTTCATATCCGTGTGTGATCAACCTGTCCATGTGTGAACATACTAGCGGCCATGTGCGGACAGACTTTCATCCGTGTGCAGACGGGCTTTTATCCGTGTGTGGACAATTCTTGTCAATGTGCGAACACGAGTCCATATGCGGTCAGAATCTGTTCAGCTGCATACTCGATTTTAATTCCTTAAAGTCTTAGAAACACAATCGAAATATTAGTAACATAATCGAGTATTAATTAAATGAATTATTTAGTTATCATCAAAATATAAGTTATTAAAATTAAGGTCAACAATCCCCTTCTTTTTTATGATGACAACCTTAAAATAATTTGTTGAATTAAGATTCCCCCTTAATATATACATGAATTAAAAAGGGTACATTTAACAAGAAAAGACATATTCAACAAAAATGAAATACACTGCAACAGATACCAATGTGTTTTATAAGAACATAAGCACATAAGTATGGAAATGAAAAACAAACAGATTACGGAAACAAAATTCAGAAATAAGAATATAAAAATTACGGGAAACAAAAATAGAAAAAAAATTCAAAATGACTAATCCAAGCTAAGTCTAGGGAGTGTTAGAGCTAGGTAATCTTCTTCTCCTTTGGCATCATCAAAAGTCAGCCCATATCCTAATCACTCGAGACGACAATCTCCATCTCATTGTCATCACTCTCAACAAAGTCAAATAAGTCTGTAAGGGGACACTCAATAGGGTGATTAAATAGATAACGATTTTATTCGGGAAGAATTTTGTACGTCCACTGTACTTTGTTGAGACGACGAAAGATCTTGGAAGTAGTCTTTTTCATGAACATGAATATGGTGGCCATGAGGGATTTCTTCTGGCGACTGCTATACTTGGATTCACACATTTTGATAAAACCGTTCTAGCTTTATTCTTTGAAAAGATTTATCCAAATAAGAGTAGTTTTGTATTTATAAAAAGATTTTGCGTTTATCCAAGTATCGGGAATACTTTGAACAAGTGATACTCATCTTGGTAGCGTAATTTGTTTAAAAGAGAAACAAAGTGAAAGGCGTCGTAATTACCGTCATTATGGTCGTCATCGTTATCACCACTATTTTCCTCGTTACCAGCTCCTTCTTCTTCTTCATCTTCCTTATCATCCGAGTTGAGTTCTTCATCCCAAAATTGGTGAGGAGTTTTGGATTCAATATTCGGTATAGGTTGGGATTCATTTGGTTCACTGCATATAAGTATGCACTCAATTTGTTCTAGACGGGTACGTTGTAGTGTAGAAAGATGTGGGCTTGGTGTTTTAGTTCGGGCCATATTTTGGAGTAGGGTATGGAGAGATGTATGCATATATGTATGATTTAGAGTGAAGAAGAATAGAATGAATGAAAATGATGTTGTGATGCTATTTATAGTGAAAAAATTATAGATAACCGTGAAAGTGGAAATCAATTTTCCTACTGACTTAGTGATCCTAGCTATGTCCGTGCGCGGACAGATGCACGTCCATGTACAGTCACCCGACCGTATGCAGATAGAGTTTTTGAATGTGCACGGACGACCGAATGTATACGGATAAGGCTAGCATCTGCATGCGGATACGTGACAGTGTGTGGAAAAGTGTGTGATCACACAATAGAAAAAAATATATTTTTGAGATATTGCAATCCTCTTTAAATAAGTAAAATTATAGTTGAGCCAAAAAAAATTTTAAAACTTAGTTTTCAAATATGGATACGATTTTGATAAAAACTTAATTTTTGAAAAAGAAAAGAAAAGAAATTTAATAGTTTCAGAATAAATCAGTATTTTAATTTTAAGAATTTCAAACAAATTTTGAAATAAATGTTTAGGCCCAAGCTTCCTGTTTTTTTAACAAGGATTGGTATGAATATATAGGATGAATATCCACAATTATATGTAACAAGCTATACAACATGCATTCCTAATTTCCTACGAATAAAACAAAATTATTCCTCATTAAGGGGTTTTGTAAAAATATTTGCCAATTGCTTGTCGGTTTTATACATTCAAGAGAAATGTCCTCTTTTTTAGCATGATCACGTAATAAATGATGATGAATTTCAATGTGCTTAGATCGCGAGTGTCGTATGGGATTTTTAGAAA
>MKEJ01065101.1:0-20667 GCA_001753735.1 Embelia ribes
ATAGAAATATGGGCAATTATTTGTGAACGCAGGGAGTGATATACTTTTAATCCATCAAACAACCAGATGAAGAGCCAAAAAGAATAGCAAGATTTCACGCACCGTTACTGTGTACAACTTATAGAGGACATCATTCATGCCACCGGTTTCTTCATTTAGCGAAAGCCAGTGCCTTTCAACACTGTAATTTACTATTACATTTTGCACACGATTGTAGAAGTAGTCAACCATCCATGTCAGCATTTTTAGAGCTTGAGGGTTACTGGCATATAGGTGTTGATCAAGAAGCCCTGCCATTATCTGTTACAGCAGAAAGGCTAGTGTAAATTTTAATTTCCGGAAAAAAGAAGAACAAGAATTAATTGTTAAAATATGGATTTACAAAATTTACCTTGTGAATGGTGTAATATGGTGCCCAAACAGGCTTTATCGCTTCAAAACGGTCAAAAAGCTCAGAAGGGAAAGCAGAAAGATATCCCGAACCCATTTTATCTTGACAGCTGGATAAAGCATAAACAACTGCAAACATCTTCTCCCTGAGACTATCATTGTGAGTGCTTGCCCACAGCTGTGCAGATGCACTCATGTAATGTCCTTTAATGCAAAAGAAAAGATTGCCCATCAAATGTCACTTAGTTCACTATGAATGACTAAATGAGGGGTATTAAATTGTACCATCTTTAGCTCTTAAAGTTCTGCCAGTCAAGTGATATACAGGACCTAGGGATCCTGCTGCTCAGGGTGAGAAGCAGCATACTGCTTCTCACCCTTGAGCAGCAGGATCTAGATTCAATAGTCCAAATTTTTGCAATTTCTGACTTAAAAAAATAATAATAATATTGTAGCAAAAATCTGGACCATTGTATCTAGATCCTGAGGCTTAGAAGTCACTATGAGCAGCAAGAACCTAGGTCCGTGATATACATACCACAATTGTATATCAATTTCCCTTTTCAGAGTGTAATGCCAAATTTCATAAAAAGGCCCCACATCAACAACTGCAGAGGAAACTAGCATAGCAATAAAAACTTAACCTATATGACAAGAATAAATAGAGACTACCATCCAGTAAGATAAGATTATACAGAACGCAAAACTACGATCATAATGATATTTACCGTAAGCAAAGATATGAAATCTAAACATCAAAACCTTTTGTTAATTGGCTAAACTAACCGACAAAATGGCCGCGAAGTTCGCAATCTGGGGCCTCCCAACCACCATATGCCTTGCCAGGTGTTGCCAAACCAGCCGTCTTCCTAAAGCTCCACACCAAACTGTCGACATCTAACATTAACAAATACTCCAAATTCGTTTGCTGAGCCTCCCCGTGCTTAGACTCGGGGTTCAATCTCACATCATGAAGGGACAACTCCTTCAAAAACCCATCCTCCGTATTATCCCCCCCATTCGTATTTTTCATATTTCTATACATCATCATCCACCCGTACTCATCCTCTTCCCTTAAAATCTTCCGTGGGATCAGATTCGACCATGTGGACTCGTCAGTTGGGGTCAAATGGCTGTGCAGAGAAAACACCTCATTTTTCCACGTGTCATTTTTCGATGACAAAAGCTTGAATCGAAAGGTGTGTGAGGATATTTCCGTGGGGACATTGGTGCATTCCTTACCAAGGACATAATTTGCAGATAACAAAAAACAACCAATAACTAAAGCAAAAGGCACATTCACAATACTAACAAACTTCATATTCAACTCACCACGTAAAATGATTTAAAAAGAAAAATCAAAACCCCAGCGTATCCTGTTTTTATCTCAACCCAAACCAACAGACTCGGAGACTGTAGAGTTTGTATATAGATACAAGCAAAAGAAATGCAATAATAATAAAGAAAAACCTTTAACCTATTTATATCTCAATTTGCACCAAGCAAACTATTGAGTGTTAAAAAAAAACAATGTCTTAGAAGGCAAGGATTATTCTGGTGAAAGAAATTGACATTGGATTATTAACAGGCATGTTAATGACCCCTAATTTAGAGTAAATTACTGGTAAAGGCACTGGATGTTGAAATGATAGAGATGGAGATAGTAAAAATCGAGGAGTGGGTGAGTGAAATGTAGGATAAAAGCAAATTATTGGTTCGGATGACCAAATATATACACAGTAGACAGAAGCAAAGGAAGGAATACACAAAAGTGTATATACATACAGAGGGGGAGATAGAGAAATATTGGATATAGATAGGGAAGCGGCAGAGAAGTTTCACGGATTCATCAAAGAATACAAAAGGGGGAAAGAAAAAAAAAAAGGAATCACGGATTCATTATCAGTCGTTCTGGCCGTTAGTTGTAGATAGAGTGTGGGCCCCAAAACAATAATGCTCAGAGTGAGAGTGATGCTCAGAGGATAGATGTGCTGCTACCACGGCAAATAGTTTTTCAACACCTTCAAATTACGCAATGTAGACGGGCCACAATATTAAATTTAGTAATATAATATCTTAAAAATAATTTTATAATTACATATCTTATATTATCTTTCTGCGACCAAAATATGATTCTCATCATTTTGTTAAGGGTGTTAAATCAATTATTGTCACGCCTCGAATGTTTTCATTCTCGAAAATGTGAACTTTTAAAAATATAATATAATATTATCATGCCCCAAAATTCCAGACATCAAAGGCGTGAGTTATATGATGGAATATGATATAAATATTATAACAAAATAGAAATATAAAGAAATAAAATGAATGCAACAAAACGAATCTTGTCGTATATAATCCACCACTGCAGGACGGTACTATTTACATCTACAACAAGCTAACACAATACTGAAAAATAAAACTATATTACAAAAGAAATGAGAATAACCAGCGCCATTCCCCAAAAAAATTACATACATGTAATGCAGTAAGTAAACATCCAAGTTTACCATATAGTACAACAATATAATACAACAGAGGTTATATGCCAAACAAAAAAGCTATTATAGAAGGTATATGCATGTTATCGCCCTGCGTACAAGTCGAGATCATACCTACGTCTTTGCTCATATACAACAGAGTGCGCCAAAATATAACTATACAATGATAATACTATAAAAGTAGAGCCAACTATATACATTCCCATAAGCTACTACTGCTCGTCCGCCCCCACATCCGCACCTATAAAACAAGTACAATAGAAAGAAACGCAATGGGAATGTATACGGTTGATCAAGTTTTCATACCATAAGCCAAAAGCTAACATTATATGAAACACGCATATGACATCATCTAATATTACTTTACAAAACCTGAAATATAGCAAATTTATTATGAATTTTCATCACGAAGTTCGAATAAAAAATGCTCGATAAAGTAATATTTCGAAATTTGAGTATAGAAATGCTTCATGAAGTAATGTCTCGAACCCGAATGCACATACGTATCATGTATGATATATGTGTTCATGACTTGACTCGATACTCGATGTAATCACAACTCAACTCGATATGATAACTCGACATGATAACTCTAAGGTGTATCGGGACTAGTATCAACTTAAAGTTTAGAAATCGTGATGGCATGTCCCCGAAATATTTGATGTCACCAACGCCTTCATTGTGGCACACCCTGATCAAGTACCAACAATTACTCCAAGTTTAGAAAATACGATACCATGTCCCTGAAATATTTGATGCCACCAACTTTATTGTGACACACCCGAATCAAGCACTTACAATGATTCGAAGTTTAGAAAACGCGATGACACGTCCCCGAAATATTTGACGCCACCAACACCTTCATTATGGCACACCTAAATCAAGCACTTTCAATGGCTATCCTAGGCCCGGTTTCCCACCTTTCATGGTGGGGCTGAATGACCCTAATTGCTTCCAATAGTTTTAGAAAATCGATAACGTTATCCTGATGTAAAACCCAAACCCAATGTCTCGACTCGAAACTCGATACTCGAAATACAATGTTTCGTATCATGAATGCAATGTCCCTGGTGCAAATGACGTGTCCCAAATACTCGATACAAGAATGAGTCATGTTATATGAACATGTATAAGAAATAAAAGCTCGAAAGATAATTATACTAAAAACAAGTCAATATAAGAGAAATTAATCATAAAAACATATTGTACAAGTATGATTAATCTCAAACAACATTTTTGAGCACATATATAAGATGATGTCAACATGTTAATATATAATTAAAAGCCGCTGAGTTTAGAGTCAACATATATAAGATGATATCAACATGTTAATATAAAAACAAATTAAACATTTTTTAGCATATATTTTGGAACGTTGACTACCATACCAAGATTGAACTCCCGAAAGCAAAAAAAAAATAACTCGACCCACAAGCCCCAAAAATCAGACAACACCCCTAAAAACTGCCACAACACCCACCAATTTGAGCTACAAGACACGTATTTTAGACGTCAAACCTATAGAACAAAAGGTATAAAAACACGCCAAAGAACATGATTACAAAGTTTATTTTCACGTGGAGGTAAGGTACGAAATCCGAGGCATCATAAACGAATGCAAGAGTTTATGAAACTTACCTCAAAAGACTCATGAGAACGTGTAAAATCCGAATCTAGAAGCCATTTTACCGGATCAACCCCAAAATGTAAGAAATCAAGGGAGATAAGTCGATTTCTAAGTTAACACTTTTTCTTTTCTTTTTTTTTCTTTTTTCCTTTTTTTTTTTTTTATTTGGCCATGGGTTGTAATATTGGAACAAAAAGCTTGAATACTTTGTAAACAAAAATGTTAAGTTTTACTCGTTTAACCTTTCTTTAGCCGTAACCAATTTATTGGAAATTGCTTACTCAAGTTGTAAAATTTAACTCAAATTCTCATTAAATAAAACTATATGCCATTATCAAAATATATAATGATATATATAATGACACATAAGCACACATTTGCTTATTATATATATAGATAATGACACATTAACATTACACATGTATAATAATGCATGAGAAATGAGAAGAACAAGTACAATAAGACTTGATATGTTGAGAACGTCCTACTATGTCCGACACGAATCTTGAACAAACAAACTCCGATACGAACAAAATATATATGATAAATATGCATATATCATGCTATGAATTTAAAAACTTGTAAATCTCAAAATGAAACTGCTCCACGAATCAATACGAAAGAGTAATATATATGCCCAATGCAATGTTAATTGTGTATAAAAAAAATGGCATCACAAAAATTTAAATAAAATGGGCATAATTGCATACATAAAGCTCATATAATCTTAAATAAAATATAGATATGAAATGGGCTCGAAAGCAATCCATAGTCCAATACGTGAAACTCGATATACTATGTATAACTACGAAAAACCTAAATGTAAGACTGCTCGAAATGCCTAAAAATAATGCATGGCCCAACTACTATATTAATACAATATAGACTAATATGACCATAGTCATATTAGAACCAATGAAATAAATGGGAAAATTCAAGGGACGTCAAAGTATTTATTTTACATATGCATTCACTACTTTATCTCAATCCATCCTCCATACTACCACCCTATGTCTCTCATTCATACACACTAGCAAATATCAAGACTCCATAAGATATTTAGTTTTATCCCTAATCTATGCAATGTCTCTAAGATATTCCTACTTTCCCAACACTAATATCTCCGACTCGGTGTACGTACAATACTTGTACTCTGTATTTCACTTCCATTGCTTTATCGACCATCTTTAGCCTACTAACGCCATATATATGCCAACATCTTTGTCTCATTGCATATGTCACTAAAGTTATAACTCCTCATTATCATATTCTTTATTCTTTTACAATCATCAAATCGCTCGACCTCACATTTTGGTAATTCTTGTCCTTACTAAACTTCTGCTATCCAATATCCAACAAAACCTTTCCAAACACTCACACGATACCCAATCCTTTAGTTTTTATACCATTTTCACATGCATAATATATCGTAGTTCAATCCATCATATTACACAACCCATTCTCTCAGTCACTTAGATTACTTAACATATCAATTCCAAATACTTAAAGCTTTCTTCTGACTACCTCATACTTTCTACATATCTACAATTTCCTTCACTATCTAATTCCCTAATCCGCATAGCTTTTAATTGAGTTTACCCTCAAATAGTCATATAATGCAATCTCCATTCATCTCAAACTAATTTAAAAGGCACAAGTCTGTCTCTTATTAAATTTATACTCCCATCTCGAAACTTACCTTCTACCCTCGCCAATACAACCTCATAACTAACCACTTTATTTGCCAATCAAAAGCTATGTATCTTTCTCCTCACCACCTTTCTAACAAAACATTGTTAATCACCGTTTGCCTAATGTATACACACCCAAATCAATCAGCACGACTACCTTGTTTTCTGCAACCACTTAGACTACCATCTTAATTACCGTGTCCTATACATACCATACCTAAAATCAAGAGAGTAAGTTAAAATCAATCACATGTTTGCATTTTATACAATAAAGAAAAAGAGTACAAAAATCCAAATAACTTGTCGTTATCTTGTCTACTAGCAGAGATCCATATTGGGTATACAAGGCATCCCCTGTCTATCTAACACAGAGCTAAGCATTGACATCCAGTATAACAAGTTACTGGTTTCTACATATATAAAATGCACGTATTAAAAATGATGTAACTCATGGAGTTATGCAAATAAAGAACACAAACACACAAAACACATAAAGACAAAATAAAGAGCTCAAAGACATCTAAGTTTCAAGACGCCTACCCAGATTTTAGACATAGCTCACTCAAGACTTCCTACCAATAGACCCGACAACCTGCTGCTCCCATAGTTTCCGTATTCCTTGAGCTTTGGTACCATCTGTAATGCCACATAATTTCAACCCAAACCCAAGCACATCACTTGCCACCAATCATAATATAAATAATTCAAATATAATTATAAACCAAATAGTAACAGCAAACCACAACGACATGGGTCAAAATCCATAATTGTAGCCTTTATTCAACATGTAAAAGTTCACATGAAAACCTCCATGGCAACATATACTAATAATCATCCAGCCCTTATCATGTTTTAGCATCTCATTACATTAAACATAAATACATCAAAGTTTGTAGTATTAGCCAACAGCCTACATCAATATGGAAAACCACAAATAAAAGTAAATGAGCACAAACCTTTTAGATATCGCCATACTCGAGTGAGCATTGACCTAGACTTGTTTCCCACAATCAACCCTACTTGTTTCTGCTTGGCATTTTATAATAAAAAAAGTTTCAAAAGACAACTAAGCAGTCACAAGTCAGATATGTATCCAATAGTAAAGGAACAACAATATTGTGAATACGATATAATAATAGCCCAAGTAATTGTTTACACAAGACTAAGTAACATTGACTAACTAAACTTACATTAGCTATAAGATATTTCAAGCTTTAACACATATGGTATGACCGATGCGACAATCGTAGCTTAAATATAAATCTTACTAACTTATACACACATCCAATGATAATAGCTAGCTAATCATACATCAACCAACATGAAATGTAATCACCAACACAACCAATAACTCGGGCACCATATCCTAACACAACTGAGGACCTGGGCACCGTATCCAAAGGCTTTACGTGTAAAGGCTTGTGAATTGCCCTCCCTATCCTGAGTTCCCATAGAACTCTCTCAAGGTTAGTATGGAGCCATTGGAATTAATATCTAATAGTACATGTACCCAAATAGAAAGAAAAGGAACAATACCATTCATGATAGAAGGCTCGACTACATTAGGAGCTTGCAATATAGTATATACAAGAATTTGTGAAGACGGTCCATGCTCATACCCTCCTCGAGTACTACCCCCCTTGGTGATCTTCCTGAGATGACCCTGCACCCTATTGTTTGCCTCGAAAAGAAGTATAAGGCCCCGTATAAGGTAGCCTATGAGCCGCCACTGACGGTGAAGAGTGTGTAGGTCAACGGGAGCTAGTAGGAGTAGAAAAACTTTTTGGACACTAACTCTACATATGGCCTTTATTTCCACAAGCACAGAAAAAGGCCTGAGGACATAACGTCTACATATGTCCCTTGATACCATATAAATAATATATTGCAGGATGAGGGCACTCCTAAGATAGATGACCAGATTGGCCCCAGCTATAACACTCAAAACGTCGAACTAAAGAATTAGAAGGAGAAGCTTGTCCCAACTGAGATCTCCTTCGAGATGACAAAGAAGAAAAGGTTTCACGCGACCTTTTATTATTATTACCTCTACCACTAATACTCGATCCACCCTCACTAGCACTACCACCACCATAAGCATATGTCGATATTGTAGAAATACATTTGAGATGGCTAACATCATAGCCAAAAATAAATAAAAGAAGATTATACTATGATTGTATATATAATACCTAGAAAATTTATATACACATAAACACGAAAGCAAACCCGACTTATTACTCTAACCCAACTCGGTTATAGACCCTACCCAAAAGCCACCAAGGTTTATGTAACTCGTTTAGCTCTTATACCAACCTATCGCACCCTAAATCCTAACAGCCAGGGGATACAATTCGTCATATAAATGTAGAAAACATGAATACAAAATGTACGAAAGTCTACAATAAGTATGCTCGAATACAATACTTAAACATAAAGCTCGATACTGTAGTAGACATATAGAAAGTCATTGCCTAAACTGACGTATATGTATAGCAATAACGACAAAGTAAACACAGAGTTTACAAATACAACAAGCTTCTTGATTTCTAACAAAAGAAAGCCATTACACTTATACAACCGAGTTTTGACCACAACATGAGTGCAATGATGTTGAAAATACGATACAACGAGACAACAAAATACAACTATCATACTGCGGCTTCAATATCAAGGCTACAAAAAGTAATACAACAAAAGTATTACAACATCATATAAGTCTTTGACTCATCCTGGCAAGAAAAGAAAGTATCATAAAGGCACATAAGGGACTTAAGCATGTTGTGTGCCCTCCTTAACACCTACAAAACAATTATAACAAGATATATGCAAATAAAATGTACGGTTTAATTATCAGAAATACCATAAAGAAGAGTCTATGAAGTACTCAAAATATATGAATGCAACTACGAATGCTCATAAATCGATATGTATCTCGAATGAAAGTGTAACATGTCTAAGACATGAGGGGTATGTACAGTCTCGATGCTACAAATGTACTATAAGATGTAGAATAGATCTCGATAACTAAACTCGATACTTGAATCCCAAATGCATGAATCTTGAACACGATACTTGAATACAAATCTTGACTAGAATCTCCAATACGACTCAAAGAGAAAATTTGGACTACTAACTTTCGAAGTTGGACTAATCGAATGTCCTATCCTTGAAGTTGGGCTCTTCAAATACCGTTTCTTATGATAAACCTCACTAGGATGTGCTACTTGTAAAATTTCTAAGTTTTAGTTGGGTAAAAGTGATGCATAGTCCTAAAAAGAAAGCAAAAGACTCAAGATGTGATTCGAACACCTATGTTTCTTTGTGTTTCAAATTACATGTTATATAAATCTCGAATTACATATTCATGCTCTTATGCTCAGTTGATTTTCCTTATACTCTTGTTGAGTAGACCATCTTTAATTGTGGATTCGAGTTAATTCGAGTTTGATTGCTATATCAAACTAAAGGGGTGAAGAAGAAGGAAATTGAGGAATTTTAAAGATTTGCTCCTAGAAGTAATTTAAAGCAGTTGTAGATTCGAGTAGGCTACAAAATAATAATATACTCATGAGTTTATGTGTGTACCTTACGTGTAAATTTTATAAAGTTAGGGTTTGGTGTCTTGAAGTGAAGAACGAAGCTCACGATGTTTATGAAGTTTATGAAATTTCACGAAGTTGATTATAAATTTTGAAGTTTTGAACATGAATTTCATTGAAGGAAGTTTACATATCATTCATTGTAATATTGAGTCATTTTATATTTCTTTTTGAAACAAATGTTGCATTCACGAAGTTTTTACAAGAAAGAAAAGAGAGGGCTAGGCACCCCAGTGTAAAAGTTGGGAAACCTGATCAGGGATTTACCTATAAACGTTCCATGAAGGGAGCAATTTATAGAGAGGTTCACGAAGGAACCTAATTTTCGAAGAAAAGAAGTTTAGACGCTAGTCCCAAATTTTTAGAAATTGAAGCCTAGAAGTCGAAGTCGAAGTCCAAGTCCAAGTCATATTGCATTGCATAGAAGTTGCATTGCATTCATTCTTACATGTGGCATATTTACACTTTATGGCACCACATACTATCACATGTATCGTATTATTTAGTAGATTAACTCATGTATTTTTCTTTCTATATTGTATCATAACATTCTTGTAGGTGCGGAAGTTAGCGAAAGGCATCCTTAAGACGGCCCGAAGTATTATGTACATATTTTTTAAGATGTATTTATTTGAAGATAGACTCATTATCTTGGATTTTGGTTTTGCCGCAAACATGTTATTTATTTGGCCATAAAAGTATTGTAGAAGAAGTTCATATTGTAGTTTTATTTTGAAGTTGAAGTATTTAAAGTTGTAATTTTTACCTGGAGTATGAAGATGTTGTAGAAGATAGCATTTTGTATTAAATTTTGATGTAGCCCTTGAGGTTGTTCGAGCTAGAACAAAAGTATAATATATACTTAGTAGACTCGTGGGGTGCATAATGTTAATATTTTGTTGAAGTAGCTTATTGAAATTGTAAATATGGCGTTTACTTCTGAGATGATATAAAGGCCAAATGCAGGCTATTGTAATTTTCTTGCGTACTGTGATGAATCTTATGTAGTCGAATGAAAAGTGAAAAAAGCATTATAGAAGTAAATCCCATTTTTTTTATTTTCTTTCTTTAAAATTATATATATTTTTTGTTTCATTTTCTTTAAAAAGGGATCAAGCTTGCATCACTGGGTTGTACGGGATTCGTGGCGTGACATATGTACACTTACATTCGAGATACATAACAAACTTATGAGTATACGGAGTTACATTCATATATTTTAAGTACTACTCGGACTCTTCGTTATTTTAAGATACATAACAAACTTATGTGCATTCGCGTTCTAATTATTTCGTAGGTGTAAAGGAGAAAATGCGACATACTTGGTTGCCATGCTTTAAGTTGCTATCATTTGGATTATGTCAAGTCAAAGACTTGTATTGTATATTATGCTATTTTATTTTGATGTATCGATGTTGAAGCCGCAATATGATAGTTGTTTTTTTGTTATCGTGTTATATCATAGCTCAACGTAGTCATGTATATGTAGTAGTTAAGACTCAGATGTAAGAAGTGTAATAACTTATTTTGTTGGTAAGCAAACAACCTAATGTATTCTAATCTCAGTATTTACCTTTCATGTGTTGATGTTGTACAAATATGTAAGTTTCTAAAATACTATCTATATGTATATTCGAGTATCGAGTTTCATGTTGATTAATATATTCGAGCTCTATTATCGTATACTTTAATGTTTTCCACATTCGGGTATTTATTGATAGATTGCATTCTCGGGTCATCGGGATTTAGGGCACGATAGTTGGGACTAGTAACTCAATGAAGTTTTATAAAAGTGGGCACCATGAATGCCCTTCCTATAATCGACACACTCTTGGTGTGACGTAATCATAGGGCCCGACTTTTATTTGCTACTAACACACTGAGTTGTTAGGTTGCTCATTGCATAAGTTTTCCGGCTCTCACGGTAAGGCTTCAGGCCACCTCTTTAATTCCACAAATCTATGAAGTTTGTAAAAGTCGAGACATTGTCCCAAAAAGAAATTAAAAGACTTAAATCCCGACCGTAATAAACACGCTTTTTAATCCATGCCATTCTTTAAATTCCACGAATTTATACCACAAATAGCCACGAGATTTATATACCATGAAATATCTACGAACGTTTTTGACATGAATTAACCACGTAACCACGTAATTTATTTGCCACATAACCACGAATTTATAAGCCACGAATATAAATGATATACTACGAATGTCTACGATATGCTATAAATGTTAATGATATGTGACACATGAATGATATGTCTTAATAACAACACGGATAAATATGCTACGAATATTAATGAAAATAAATATTATGCGAGGAAAACAACATAAAGCCTACAATGACGAATATGTCACAAATGTCTACGAGAACTCATACATTCCTCGAATCACAAAGATGCCACAAATCTACTAGTTAGACTTATACACCATGAATATCAATGATAATTGATAAGCTACAATATCAATGAAAATAAGTATGCCATGAATGTCTATGAAAACTACTACGCCTCGAATACAAACACGCCTCAAATATTTACGAAAAATAAAGACACCACGAATGTCTACGAAACAACTATGCCACAAATGTCTACAAAATAACACTCATCGAATGTCTGCGAAACAAACTTGCCTTAAATGTCTATGAAGACACAAACGCATCGAATATCTATGAGAAAAATAAATGCACATGTCTTGAATCTCCACGTAAACTATTAATATGAGAGGAAAATAACTTAACATCTCTGAATCCCAAACACAAAATTCACAACATATCTAACACGTCAATATACATACACAAATCTGAATTTGTATTGTTGTTCATACTCTACCCATACCTCATGAGCATGCAAAATTGCTATCGAAATATCACACCAACGATTCTTGAAAAACCCTCTTTGTTAGCTTTTTCAATTGAGCCACTTACACACCTCGACTCAACACGAACCTATGTACAAAAAGTGTCTACAATATGTAAGAAAAATATTTTCTAAATTTATTTTGTTGGATCCGAATGACATGGAAATTGAGAAACTAGAAACGAGAAAAAGAATGGATAAGACTTACATCAACACGAAGTCCTCGCGACGGTGGTTTGGGAAATATCAGTCTTGAGCTCGGATGACAAATGAAAGTAGATGAATTGTATCAAAATCCGAAGAAAATATATAATACCCACCTTGATCCACAATACGATCTATCTACACTCCTTGTAACTAGATGAACCCATATACAAAAATCATCTAAGAGACATAAGGAATAGGTTTCATCAATTTATTTTAACGAACTCAATCGACATGAAAAATGAAAACATGAATCAATAAAACTTACATCAATACATAGTCCTCGAGATGATGGTTCTGAATATATAATTTTTGAGCTTCAAGAATCATAGAAATGAGATGGATCATGGCAAAAACCTATTGAAGTATAAAGCACCAATACTCTTTCTCTTTCTATCTTGGCCGAACAAAGAAGAAGACAAATGGGTTTTTGGCTCTTAAATGATGTGATATGTAGTCAAAAAGTAGTGGGGCCCAAAAATAGTATTGTCTGACGGTCTTGAGTAGGCTGTTTGTCGGCTGTATGTCAGTGGGTGACCATTGAGCTCCCGTCAAACACAGTGAAAACACTTAGAAAATTTCCAACTTTTTTGCTCAAAAAAACATCCTTGGACAAAGGTCCGATGGTTTGTTCAGTGGCATTGCTGCCTATCGGACGGGTGTTGGGTATTCATTCTATTGCTACGAATGTCACATTATGACAACAATATGATGAATTACTCTCTACAACAACTACACGATGAAAATTGCACCTCAACAATGACACGAGAAATTTGACACTACGACAACAACATGAGACGTAATAATAATATTACTATAACTTGAATAAATAGTAATATTTATTCATGTAAAAATAATTTATGAAATTTCCAGGGTGTTACATCGAGCTCAAACTTCTCAACTTCATATGGAAAGAGTTCCCGAAATAGGATTTTTCAGGAATAACAAAATCCCATGATTTATAGGCATGACAATTCTCATGACACGGAAAATTCCCGTGTCTAAATAGAGTTAAATAGACAAATAGTTGAGCTACTATCCTATATTGGAGAAGAAAGGACAAAAAGGGCAGTATTTGAGACTACACAAGGCATAAACACTTGGCGTAAAACTAAAGCTCTTATGGAAATAATTAAATTATAAAATATATTCAAATAGCAGTGGTCGCTACTAAAAGACTTAGAACAAGTACTAAAATTAATATTAGGTAAGATGTCAAAAAGAATATTAGAAGAAGACGAGGATTCAGAAATCATGAAAGAATGACAAGAAATATATTTCCAGATTGAGGATCTTAGAAATTTGTATGTTGGGATAAAGATACCAATTATCGAAGAAAAATAGTTATAGGATGGATACATCAAAATACCAAATGATATCTAGATATTATTCAGAAATACATAATTGCAAGAAATAAAGTACTAGAAAAAGAATAGGCAACTAATTGGATTAATCAAACCAAGTGCATTGAAAATATGCCAATAGATTGGGCAAAACGATGCCCTGTCATATGTTAGACTTATAATAGACATAACAAAAACCTAGTACAAGTGTCCTATTTAGGTCATGTAGGATATATTATTTCTCGTTGTCCAATACTAGGACTACTAAATATATTAAACTTTACCATTGTTAACTTTAAGCTTAATCATGAATCAATTCAAATTACAACTCATTCAACAAGAGTCACAATTCTGCCCGATGGGAAAGTCAAGTTAGGATACTACTTATTAGAAATAGAAATAGATGTAAAGTTCGATTTTAATCCTTTTATTACCACATGTAAAAAAGAATTCATGTTCCACAAAGCCAAAAAAATAAGATCACTAAAAAATTATTCAAATGTAAAAAATCATTAGTGAACTTAACCTAGATGAATGGTTTTCAACTCTAAATATTACAATATCAATATGACATAAGACGAGTCAAAGGGGATTCATAGTATATACATAGGTAAAAAATTGTACACGTGATTTATTTACCTTTTATAAGGCTTTTACTAAAGAGATGGTTCTACCCTATATTTGGTAAATATATTATCAAATATATTATGTCAAAGACGAAGAGGAGCATTATTGGAACAACATTAAAGATGAAGATTGGCATAACATTGAAAATATAATGGAAGGCTAGTAACCCAACACTCAAAAAGTTGATGAAAGTGAATAAACAACTACGTTATTATCTGACACTCACCACCACTTGCATCCAAAGGCAAAAAGTTTGTTGGAGCACTACACAAAAGTGGATTCCTTATCTTATCAGTACAATTTTGGACGACCAATTAACAATCAGAGAAATATGAGCAACCAATAAGAGCCACTCACTTGGAGATAAAGAAAAATAAATAAATACTCTCCGCAAAGGAGCCAACACTAATGAAGTGAGGCAAGAGGAAAAAATGAGAGAATAAAGAGTGTGAATAGCTAATTTGTAAAATAAGAGTTAGTTTGTAAAATAAAAGTTAATCTATCAAATAAAAGAGTCAGTTTGAATAATCAGTGTGGAAGTTTGTAAAATAAGAGTGAAGTTTTACTTTTTTGGAGTGTTTGTGTAAGAAATCTATTGATCTAAATCTACAAAGTGTGTGAGTTTTGTATATTTCTTGACTATGATAATAAAAATCATTCAAGTATTCATATTCTTTTAACAGTTTACACTGATCAGTTGAATCAATCTAGCCTTTGATTATTGTATCGTGCTCAAAAGTTCAACCCAAACTTGGTGCAAGAACAATTGAAGCATATCTCATTCGAGATTTTCCAGCAAGTGGTAATTGCTAGCTTTGTTATATCGCTAAAAGGTTAGTATGAATTATTAAATTTAGCCATTAGAAGCATAGTGGACCTTGTTATAGTTATTATTGCCGCTCAAAAAATAAATGAATAAATAAATAAATAAATAATATATATACATATATATCTTAAAAGTTACATTATTGTAACATTCTTAAGTTGTTAAACGTTTGTGTTAAAAAGAAGAGAGTACGAGTGCAATTAAGAAGAAAGTATAAAAATCTAAGGAGTAATAAGTTAGTGGTCCTAGCATCTGGTGGTCCTATTCCCATAGTTTCAACTGAAATATTAATACTTCTATGTTTTAGCAAGTGACATAGCTGGTCTTTCCAATTGATGCGAGTTTATCATAGTCTCAACTGATTAGCAATGGTCCCCATGTTTTGAACAAGTGGCATTAATGGATTTTATTCTTGAAGCAAAATAATTTAAAAGGGAAATTATCAAAAAAAAAAAAACCCAAGATTTGATCTTTTATTGATTTTGACCCAAAGATTCAATTTTCGTCAATTTCATTCCTGAAGTTTAATTAAGTATCAATTTAATCCTTTGGCCATATTTTTGACCATTTTACCATTGAATATGAAAACAAGTAAAAACCAAATATGTTTACATAAAATTAAATATGATAATAGAAACACACACACACACGCATGTGTATATGTATATATATATGTATATGCAAGTAAAAGTAAATAATATTAACACACATAATGTAATATTAAGTTATAAATTAATATTTATTGTATTTGTTATTTTACGATGTTCGCACCCCGCATTTGATAAGGGATAAATTTGTAAAATCAACATAAAAAATTTAATGTATTGGAGATCATTTATGATGATAGTTGTAAAAAGTTGGGATATTTGTAAGGAATTATAATTTTGGAAGGAGTGAGAAACATATATAATGTGAGGGACTACATTCAGTGACATGCAGTTTCCTATGTATGCATTGGTGTTACATAAGTTATCCAGTGTGTGTGCCCATGTATTATTATTACTTGCTAAAAAAGATAGGCATTAATTTCACATGGCTACCAATGCCCTTGCACATGAAATGTACAGTAACAAGAATTAATGAAGAATTTAGATAATGAAGTAACCCCAAAGGGGCCTCTCTATGCTACTATTTGATAGCTACGTGGCGCCGACCCTATATATGTATAATTAGTTGAGGAATTTAAAAACTTTGGATTGGGATATAATTCAAATAAATAACATGATTTTTACTACCAACAATTAATAAGCTTCATTCTAGCCTCACCTACCTAGTGAGAAATTTTTATTTTTTTTACGTTTTCAACCGAATCACTCTTCGCACACATATGATATAATTTAAAATTACATTGATCAATTTTAAACTCATAGTCAGAGTTTAATGTTGATACATAATTTAATTTAAGAAGAAATTGAGTTATAACAAACCAAAACTAACGCTTACGTGGCATGGTGAATTTTAGCCAAGTGATCATGTTCGTACTAATTAGGGAACGTGAGCGAATGTGACTAACTGATGGGAGAGGTCATCCTCCACATGTTGCACTAGCGATGACTTATCAATGAAAATGGCTTTTGCATGAAAAATTATATTATTTAATTTACATATAGGTAGTTATATTATATTCGAAAATTTTACAATTTATTAGCTTTGGATGCATAATTTTTGTTCATTTATAATCTTAGAGCACAATATATGCAAGGAATCATCAATTCAAGATCGCTAGTGTAAAAAAAAATTATTATACCTTGGTGGATAGAAATTAGATTTTATATATTAGGTTTTGTTTCTTAGCACTCTTTTATATACAAAGTTATTACAAATTTATACAAAATTGAGTGTGACGACTGCTTTTTTTAATAATAATAATGGTGACTCAATATTGTGCACAAGCTTATTTTTACGATTAATTAAAAAAATTTCAAACACCGCCCTAAATCATTATAATAACATTGAAATGAATGTACTTGGCTATACTTGTCATTATAATAACATTGAAATGAGTGCACTTGGTTATACTAGGACAATTTTTGGTGAAAGTGATTAATTAAAGTGCCCTCTTTTAATTCAACACATCACATGCATTTTAGATTTAGAATGACCCAAGCTATAGTTATATGTATGAGTATGTATGGCATAATGCCACTCACATTTGTTGTGTGACAAGTGATTATTATTGTGTTTGAACTTTGAAAGCAAACATATGTAACTTAATTATTTATAGTTGAATTTGTTGCCCAAACATATGGTAAGGTTGTAGACAAATAACATGGGATGATTTTGGATACCAAAAAACAATAACATCTATGTTCTCTGCCCCATTTTATTGTTTATTAATTAGCAATAAAAATACCATATGCATGCCAGAGCCAGTGTTTTTAATTTTTCAAGAAAAAGTGAAATTTTTACAAGCTTGAACTTCAAAAGTAATGGGTAAATACTTGAGTATCGAATAAAAAACTAAATAAATGTTTTTGACAGTCACAACAGATGCGATTGTTCTCGGCACTGCTCATTACAATAATTAGTGTCAACATGTTTACATAAGTGCCCTTCGAGGAGATATTGAAGCCCAAAATAGCTAGGCCCGAGCCCAACTTGATTGTAAAAAATTCACAGTATATATCCAATAATTCTAATAAAAGTTAAAAATGGTAAGTAATATTCACAAAAAAAAATTCCTGTCAAATTTGTTTACAATTTTCACCCAGGCAGTAAATTTCAATTGGATTTTGCAAGTTTGCATAGTTCAAAAAACCTATCTAAGAAATTGCAATCTGGATAAGTGATAAATTTTAATTTTTCTTTTCTTTGTGGTAACAAGGAGGCTATGGCTAAAAAAAAAAAACATGAAAATAAAAAATAAAAAGCAACTTATGAGTACCAACCAATACAATAACCTCGGACAAATGACCATTTCAATTCCAATAATCACAAACCAAAATTACTATACGGTACTATATATGTGTGACTAAACATTAATTTGGAAAGGATACAAATTCTATGCAAAGGATTAATTTGGAAAGGATACAAATTTTTTATATACATTTATACATTCATTCATGTATTGATGCGTAGGAAAAATATTATTTATTCTTATTTTAATTTATTAGCCTTGATTTTCTCTTTTTACTTGCCAAAACAAAAGGCATGTATCTATAACTTTGTGCGCGGTGGGCCCATAACCCAAAGGTTGATCGAAATCTAGCTTTGATACCATTCCATCAAGCCTTGGATCCCGTGCAATCTGGAGCATGATCTGAATGCGACCCGTCACCACAATAATGTAAAGAGACTAAATTATTCACTTGCAATTTTGTCCAAACTTAAACTCTTAATTACATAGCTGATTTACGAAGGAGGATTAACTACTCATGTTCTGAGATATACGACTATATTTACCTAAGTACACTATACGCAAGCAAAAAGGCCGGTAAAACCCGGACTACCTTAAATAGGAAAGAGAAACACCAGCATGTCTTTCTTCCAACAAGCTCTTCTACCTATTCAACATTACTCCGACAAGTTGTGATATTGGATTAGACCGTTACCAACACTGATATCTGTTAGTTTCCAAACACAGGAGAATAGGAATAACAGACGGTTAGAGAATTTTCCAATTAAAAATACCACGCTCATCATTTTAGGCACAAAACATCTTTTTATGAAAAAGTATTAATTGGGCAAAAATTTGTAAAACAGTTAAAATAAGAATGTAACAACTTGATCGTTTTTGTCATTACGATATTCGTGAACTTTTGGGTTCGTCATTGCATCTATCGTATCCCGTTCACGCATCGAGTCATCTTCATACAACATCGCGTCTGTACGCCATGTCACATCGCATCTGCACATCACATCACATCACATTTGTTCGTTACATCACATCTGTTCATCTCGACACTACCACAATTGAACTCGATACCGCAAGTTCTTTGAGACTTTGTGTACAAAAATTTTGGTAGGTGCGCTGTACACACTTTTGAAAATATTCCCCGAAAATAAGCAATTGGTCACTAAGAAAAGTTGAAGTTTATGGTTAATAAGAAAATGGAAAAGGATAATATGAATGCGATCGTTGAAAAATATTCAACAATTTGGGCCAAGCTTAGTGGCCAACTGTCTAATTACAAGGCAAAAAATTCACCATCAAAGATTCAAAGTCATAGAAAGTGGTTGTGTTGGCTGGTGCATAATGATTGGACTTTTAAATATCCAAATCACCAATAATTTATATTCCTCTACATTTTTTTATTTTATTTTTTGATAATCTATTCCTCTACATATTTAATTTCACGTCTGATGTTATGTAAATTTTGTCTTTTTTTGTGTTGTCAATGGAGAACATAACCAAAGTTAGGCACAATAGTTAGAAGCTATATTTTCATTACATCTTTTCTTGCATATGTTTGCCGACCAATTAATAAGGGAGAAAATATGAAATTATCAAGAAGAAGATTTTTTGACCAGAATAATTTTCACTAAGTATAATATTGATCGGTTGTTAAAAGATAATACAAACAATGATGGATTCATAAATTTTTTGGCAGAGACAGTGAGTCTATTATTATATTTAGTATAAAGAATATACATAGCCCGTTATTTGCAACTTATAAAATGAGCCTAATTTTCGAAATCAAGTTCCGACCATAAATACAAAATTACGTTGTTTGGTCATATCTGAATACAATGTACACTTATACAACATATATGCATTCAACAGGGTTTGACGATTTGCATGTGATAAAATAAAGTAGCCATCTATATGGTTCAAAAATAATTAAATTAAATATATTTACACGTCATTCCAGATCCCTATTTTATGCGCAAAATATAAATTTGCTGACAGAAAGAGATATGATGGGCTGGGAAACGCGTTTGTAGAACTTTTGATCACACTAACGTTGAGTCATGTGTGGCCCACTTTGAAAAAAAAAATGTCATTTTAACAAATTAGTGAAATTTCATACATAAATATATGTAAAAAAAAAAAAT
>MKEJ01065104.1:0-13079 GCA_001753735.1 Embelia ribes
TAATTTTGTTTATTATTATTTTTAAAACTTTAAGTGATTTAATTTCGCTTAATTAATCTTTCCTCGCAACTTTATTTAGATTCATAATTTACAACATGAGTGCTCTAAAGAAACTGAAGTGCAAAATTAATCACAAGTAGTAAAAAAATAAAATAGTTTCAATATTCATAAAAACCAGAACAAAATAGGAGCAAAAGAAATAAGATAAGGCATATGTGGATCATAAGAAGAATGTTAATAACATTTAACCATGTCAATAGATAATGCTAATTTATAATCGTATTTTTTTTTATCACATCTACATCCCAATATTTTAAACGTGTTTAAGAACTTGCACAAACAATTCTAAAAGACACAGAGTTCTCATATGAATCTAATGTAACGTAATGTATATACTCTGAATAAAACCTATAATATAATTGTTAGTGCCAAAAATAATATGTTTTAAAAATTTCGATTTTTACATTTGAAAAGATATTTAATGTGCAAATAAAAAAGATGCCATCTTTCAATGGTTATAGGCCTTATAAAAAATAAGATTGAAAAATTAACATTTAATGTATAGAGTATTTTTTAAAAGAGTTATAACAAATACACATCTATTTGAAAAATAAAGAAATAACCTTCAATAATTTAAGTTATTTTTGTAAAAAAATAAACCATAACCAAAAGAACAAAATTTATGAAAAGAAGATACCATAAACAAATTATGTTGTAGCCTTTGATAAAATTTGACACAAATATTTTTAGTTAAATTATGATACGGTTAATGTTGCAAATATTATTATGTTTGGATATGTTAGACAATTCCAATCCGCAACTATCAAGAGGAACATCCCTGTTCTAAAATTGTGACATAATATTAAAAAAAAAAAAATGATACTGGTGTTTTAGATACAAAATATGTATAAAACAAAATAGGGACAACCTGAATTCATAGCATAATTAGGTATTGATTGTTATAAATATTGTGTCTTCTGTTACTTCCGCTCTAATTGCGATATACGTTCACATAATCTTGTCTCATATCCCATAAATTTAGGATTTCTAAAAAACATTATCATAATAAAATTTTGCTAAAAGTAAATTTATTTGAAAAATAAAATTGATTAAAAATAAATTATTTTATTTACAAATACTACTATAACAAAATTTATCCAAAACTAATCTTATTGGAAATATATAAAATATATACAGAAACTAATTCTAAGCATGGGAATAAAATGATGAATATTATAATTAAAAAAAATTATTTATGTTGGAAAATTATATAAAAGTTATTCATTCAACTATTTTTGCTCTATTTTTTACAAATATTTGTACAACCAATTGACATGTGCCCCTAGTTTTTAAATAATAAATATTATAGAACTCCATTAACGTTAAACTTTTTGGAAAAATTCCAACTTATTGAATTATATTATTTTATTAAAAAATATTACCATCATATAATTTCTCTAAACAAAATTAAACATAAACTTATTAAGGATAAATTAAAATTAAAGTAATTAAAATTTTTAGTTCCGTATTTCTAAAACAAATAAACTTATTTATTTCCTGCATTGAAAATATTTAATTAAACTTATTCGTCCCAACTCCTAAATACCACTATACCAAACAATTAAGACAGATATAAAACTAACAATTTAAAAGTAAGACATTCTTCATATAACCCGTGCAACCGAAGAGCTACATACTATTAATAACATAACAAATAATAAACATATTATATTTTTTTAATCAAAAAAATTTCTTAATATATTAAATTTAGTCAAAGCATAATCTCAAACATTTTCTCCTATTGCAATTGTGAAAGTCGAATTACTATGCTGATGAGCTTATTTCCTTCTAACAATCCAAATTTCATATTGAAAATAGATTAAGTAATCTCTTTTACAGTCATTTTGAGCATCTCTTCACATGGCTTTTAATTTAAATTTTTACTAATGCTTATAGTAATTGTTACTTAGTTACACTTGAAAATGGGAGCTAAGTCACCACAATGTTGAGCGGATGCATGAGTGTGAGAGCGTTATATTTTCAAAGCTTCGAATTCGGAAGTATTCCGAGAGTGCCTTATTTTTTTTTTTTTGATAAATTTTTATTATTTTAATATTTAAATATTTACTAAAATAAATGATATGATGAAAGTTTGTATTACATATAATTTATTATATATTTATATAGATAGCACTTACTAAGTATAAATATTTTGAAAAAAAAAATAGCAAATGCATCAAAAACGAAAATTTGATGAAACATAATTTATAACTAATATATTTATATTTTAAAAATATGTTACAGAATTTGACCATAAACGTATAGAATGATTATATAAAATTTGTTTATCGTAAACATATTACTATTTAACATTATAGTAATGTGAAAAGGAAAAAATTATTCACTTTTAAGAAATTGCTAAAATAATGAAATAAATAATAAAGTGATAAAAAGATGGTTGAAGAATCTGACACCTGGGCGCCCACGTAAAAGTAGCACGCATAGTATGCACGGCAAGTTTGGTTGGGAGTTCAAACTTTGAAATATTGTCAATTCGCTCCATTTTTCATATAGTTCACGGATTGGCCTAAGCTGAGAGTTACAGGTGCGTGATTTGGATACGAATTCATCAAAATTTCGCCAATTTGCATTTTTGGAGCGGCATTGATGATCCGAAGGCACGAGTTTGTTGACCTACAGTGGGAGTTACATTGGGTATGAGAATTTGAGAAATATTTAATTAAAAATAAGGTAAATTTGAGAATAAAATTTTGGCTTTTATATCTTATTTTTATGATTATTAAAATTATCTCTCTCTTTTTTTTTAACTCAAAATCATTTGTAAATAATAGAAATATATGAAATTACTTATATGTTATTTTATTTTAAGTTAGTTTTTCATGATGTTTAATATTAATATTTTTTCTTATTTTCAATACTGTAACGTTTTAAACATGTGCAAAAACTATAAATGTTACTAAATATATCAATTTTTTTTAACTTTGGAGTCACGTTTAACAATTTTCCAAACTATGAGAATTATTACTGTAGTAAATGAAATTGTGCGAACCAAAAATAATTACCATTGGAACAATGGAGACAATTGTTATAATTATCCCTATATGTGTTTTGATAAATGCATTATCCTTTATTGTCCAAATTATCAATTAAAATAATTATAATTTTGTAACAATAAATAATATTTTTGAATTGTAAAATAAAAAATATTTTAGATAATCTTTACACTTTTATAGTAAATTTATATATATATTATTTATTCCACTTATATCGAGTCGCTTGCAAGCCTAGCCAGCCAAATTATTCTATGCTCAAGCTCGGCTCGTTGGTACTATGAAATTCAAAATTGAGCTCGAGTTCAACTCATCTATTTTCGAACCGAACTCAGGCTGTATGTATATTGAGCTAAACTCGAACAGCACGGCTCATTGCCAATCCTACTTAAGTGAACATGGTTTGATGATTTGGATAACAAATAAAGTAAATTGCAAAAACAAGGATGCAAATACAAATCAAACTGGTTATTTCTCCAACATAATTTCACATGGAGTAATTTAACCCAAGGAAACATCTCATAATTCGTCGACGTAGAATTGCGATTTTTCATTGCTTCCCAACATAGAATAAAATCAATCACTATTTATTAGACTACTAAAATTTTGGTTACTTCTCCTCTTAAGAGGTTTTACAAGAAGTAATCTTTGAATAAATCCTAACCACTGAAAAGATTCTACAAGGCAACAGCAGCAGTCGTGCCCATATCCACGAAGGTATAGGAAGCAAAAGAAGTAACACCTCGCAGTGACAGATTTAACAACCTATTCAAGTAACCCTCTTCCAGTCAATTAATCCTTTCCATGATGTGATGATAGTTCTTCTGACATGACTGAACGATTGGTGCTCAACTTCAGGCCTTTGCCGTAAGCAGCAATGAGCAAAGCCTCAGCTCGACCTGCAAGTGAGTGGTAAGATATAATAAACATTGATGACGCAGAAAGATTGGATATATCATCAAGTACATGGGAATAACAAGAATAAATAACCAAAATATTTCACATCTATACCTGTAAATGATCAATTCAGTTCTGATCACTCCATATACTACCTGAATTAATAGTGTTATTATAACCATTAATTGTGTTCAACCACCTAAGGCTCGTCACCAAGTACTTAAAAGTGTAGCAATACCGAAGGGATGGGAGGACAGTGTTACAGATACATGTTTGTTCCTGCAACTCTATGCATGGTTTAACAGTCCAAGGGGTGTGTGTTGGACACGAGGACCATAAAATGCAACACTTCTCAAGTGTCTGCTTGTGAGACCCGACGTTTGCACAAGAAGGCAATGCTCTTGGACAATTAAGAGGAAATAAAGTATTACAATTAAATAGGGTCATCCTGGACCCTGGTAGCATAAGGATCTATTTTCACCTATTGTTCATTTTGATTAGGAAAAATAACTTTAAACAAGTAATAAAACCTTTCACCAAAGACTACTAGCTTAAAGTTGTTGCAGAATATAATATTAAAATACTGTTTTTCAAAGACTCAACCAGAAACAGAAGCAGAGACATTTGAAAACAACCAGACTACAATTTCTACTCTTGTTATGCCGACAATTTTGTTGATACCATATATCTTTATTCTGGAAACGTATCTTTTGGTGGTGAAGGGCAGCTGCAGATTTTTTTGGTGCAGATGTAGAAGACTAAATTTGAGATATCTATTAGGAATTACTTTTATTTCGCTGCAGATTTTTTCGCTGCAAACGTATCTCAACTTGCACTTTTCTTCTCCATGTTGACAACTTGAGCTTGCCAATCGTTACCATTTTTTCTTTTATCCTTCATTTGATCTCATTCATTAAGTTCTTCAATTTGGTTGGGCATAGGATTCGGGGCAGGCTTATGCTTCACATTATGAGAACATTTGTCCCAAAAGCGACTAAACACCTTACAATGTGTGCATGAGTAAGGAAACCACTAATATCAATAGACACTTCAATCATCTAACCATTTCTCTTGACCAGTACCTTCAGAGGATTGAAACTACCTCAACTTCAATAGAAACTCGGGCAAAAGAGACACTTTGCATGGATTAAGTGGCATTATCCACATATAATGGACGTCCCAATGCACGAGCAACCTCACTCAAGGATTGAACATTCCAATGCTCATAAGGTAAATTGACAATTTAACCCATATAGGTATTTTAGTAAGATCTCTAGCAAGGGTCAGCATATAGTGCCACTTCTTTAAAATGAGAGTTCTTCCAGCCAAATACCACGGGCCTCTATCAATAAGAACATCTATATGCTCAAAAGTGTCAAATTTAAAGAAGTAGAACACATGAGAAGTTGCACACAAGTCCACGGAGCCTTATTTGCCTACAAATTATGCATTTTTTTAATTTTTTTTTTAATCACGTCAATGGGTAACCTTGCCCCAATTAAATAGCCCACTGCACATCTGGCCGAACAGCCCAAATCTTGCATTCCCGAACTCAATTCAATAATAAGAACATCTTCGTTCTTGATATGAGGAATATAATTTAGTTTTAAGGACGCCGTGGCACTACCCAAGTTAGACTTACCTTTTAACCACTCCAGACCAAAGAGGACTTATTTCCGTATTAGGACTATCCGCACCTATCCTATCTTCTTAGGCAAAATAAAGAATATTAATTTCCCCTATCTTTGACACGTGCGCATGAGAGACGATACTATTCTTTTCATAGTTAAAACAAGATTTGATTCTGCCTCGTGCATGGTATCATGAAGGCTTTTAAAGTCAAATCCTTACCAATATCAACACCTTTTTGAAATGTGAATGGCTCCAAAAATTCAGAGATGCGATTCCTCAATGATCTTGTCTTCTCTCAAGCTCTTGTTGCCTCTTGCAAACTAGGGAACTTCATAGTCACGGCTTCCACCATATTCGTCAAATAAGGACACATTATCCAACGCATTAAGTCCATCACAAGCTTTATGATCAGCCTCAAGTGGCAAAAGAACATTCAATGGCTCCACACCACCACCACCATCATCTTCATTAATGAGAGGCCCATCAAATACCACCAAGGACAAATCCATCACCTTATGAATGCTATATTCCACCCTTTTCTTCAACTAATTTCTAGGAGTTTTGGCTTTCCAACCCAGATAGGAGACATCACAGAAAACTCACAAAGAACTCAGATGAACAAAGGAAGTATAAAACTACAATAACCAAACGAACAAGAAACCCAATGATATAACATCACAATCAGTAAATTAATGATGAATCATCGTGACATTGTATCAAAAGGGAGAAAAACCAAAGGAACCAGCAAAGAGAAAGCATAGACTTAGGCAAGCCTAAATTGCCATTTGAGAGCTTCTCTCTCTAAAATTTTGAAGTAGTAATGGAATTTGAGTTACAAATGTCGTTTTTGAACTTAATCGTGAGGATTTTGGATTTACATTTCGTTTGGCACATGAGAGAATAAATGATTATGTATTTTGGATTTTGAAGGCGATGTTCTCAGTCACAAAGAATGGGTGTATCTTGTGCTTTTGAAGAGCCTCAGGGAGTAGCACTGATAAAGCGATTGTGGATTTCGCACTTGTTTTGATCCGGGATAGGTCAGCTTTACTCAGCCAAGGAGAACGATGAAGATGAAAAAGACTAAATCTGAGATATCTATTAAGAGTTATTTTTATTTAATTTCATAAGTTAGTCTTCTATTCATAATGAAGTTCAACTATGCTAGATCGTTATCTCCTTTTATTCAATGAGTATATTTTACTTCCTTTTCTAGATAAAGGCTTTCTTCCCCTATATACATGTTGCTTATGAATATTTGTTAGAAAATTATAATTGATTATTGAGAATAAAGAATTGCTTTTGGCTTCCTCTACTCTCTCTTATTTTTTCTCTCATTTTCCCCCTTTCTCATTCCCTCTAATAGCATACTCCATCAAACTTATATACCGATAACATCATTCTTACAATTAATAGATCATTCAAACTTTAATCCACAAGAATTTTATATTGTATCTACTTGGGCCCAGTTTGTGGTGGTTATTATTGAGCTGCTTCTGCTTTTTCTTAGAAGCTATAGACAGTAGTATTTGGTAAAATGTTAAAGCACATGCCTTTAGAATCTATTGCTGCTTTTTTAAGGGTGCTTTTGGAAGCAACCGAGGGTTGCTTTTAAAGTTACTTCAACTTTTCTTATCATTAATTAATTACTGCAATAACCTGAATTATATTTTATCCATTCCCAAGACATACCTACTTTTGCCTTTTTTTATAATAAAAGAATCAATTTATCAAACATCACACTACTTATCAAAGCAACTTTTAAATATTTTTCACAAAATACTACCATCATACCCGCCTTAAGAATCAACTTTTAAAATAAGCTTTGAGAAGCAGATTTTGATTAGCATCAGCATTTCCAAACTAGGCCTTAGTAAGGGGCTTACTCATGCATTTTCTTTTACTTTGTCAATAATAGAATTGCTCGGTAAACTTAAAGAAGAGTGAACAGAATTACCATGATCTTTCTTCCTCTTCAACAAGGAACACAAGCATGGAAATAATGTGGATGCAAGCTCTCGGCTGTCATCCTGCAAATTTAAACACCTTCTATGTTTCGATTTTCTTTAATGCAAAGATGCATGGAGAAAAGTTCCAGGAAATAAGTAAAAATTGATTTCGCTATGAGGTCCAACATGTACTGAAAGCCATATATGCAGTAGGGACATGTCTCATTTTCCACTAATGGTAAACAGCCATGTCATTGGTTGTAAACATCACAAAACACAAATCATAAACATTTAATTCCACGTAAAACGGAAGTGCAGAATTAAAAGGGAGAAAGAAACCAGCATAGCAATTTATACAAGTGAAAAACAGAAGCCATGATGCACATATATACAGCTTGCAAAACAGAAGCCACACACTACCACTTGGCATGCATTTAGAATGTAACGTTGATAACACATACAAAGGGGTAATCATGTTTTTATTCTTCGACAGGAGTGCTCGACTGAATAACCTTCTGCAAACAAATGCTTATGCACTCATCTTCATCACAAGCATTACAGTTGGCCAATAAATTTTTATTCATTCCTAAAACATGAATGGTCCTGATGATTGGTCTTAGGAAAAATCTTAACAGAAAGCAACAGGTTGGCTCAATGAGACCCACTTGACTGCAACTAACAGTCAATAGGTGTTGGCTAGGCTATTAATCGAAGTGGCAATATCTCAATGTCCCTCCCCTTCACTATTCGTATGACTTGTGAGCATGTTAGCCCATTGCAATAATATTACTCCCCGTCCCAATATTTTAGTCTCTTAAGAAAACCCAACTTATTTAAAAGACATCAATAAATGAGTTTGTATGCATTAAATTGTAGCATTAGTTTCCAAATCTACCCCTGATAGAATATTGCAAGTGGGAACATTGAAGAATACAAAGCATATCAAATATGGGCAATTACAAACTAATTTTAGAAGTGGACTAAAGGTTTGGGACATGGATAGAGTGACTACCATATCGGGACAGAGAGTATAAATGGCCAATAAGAGTCAACTTAGAACACACAAAACCAGTTTGTAGCAGTTTCTTTTAGTTCAAGTTCACTGTCCGAAGCTACTGTAGTTGAAGTTCACTAACAGAAGCTACTGTACAAATCATTAATCATGTCTATCAACAAACAAATAATGGAAGTTCGCAATAATAAAACAAAATTTGTGAAAAAGGATTATGGCCCTTTATGAATTGGTGAAGAATCAAGAATACCTTACTTGAGCGGTCCCCACAAAGACGAAACTCATTCTTCCACACAGCAGAAGGTACTGGAACAACAGAAAATCCTGAAGCAACTAAGACCCCGATCCATAGTCCATATCCAAATCCTCCGCTCCACCATCCCTTCATCGAAGTAAAACACATCCACCAATGACTTTTATCTCTATAAGGTGCAGCCACAAAGGGAGACAATTTAGGAATGCAAGGAAGTCCAATAGTACAAATTGGGTAGATGCGAGCACACAATAGAGAGTAGCAGTGCTATTAAAAGCTCTCCAAGGGCTCGCCTAGGCTCTTGAGCGAGGTGGGGCAAGACCAAGGCCACTTATAACAGTCAAGGCCAGCGTCATTAAGCCATGCCTAGGCGAGAGCCTTGACCTAACGCTTTGGCGCCTAAGGCTCTAATGCAAGCACCTCACTCACGTCATGTTATTTTTCTATTTCTTTGTTCTATATTTGTATATATGTGAGTTTTATGATACAACATATTATGATTGTCACTTGTTATTACTTATCAAGGAAATTATCAAAAGTGTAAACTATATAAAAATAAGGCTACATGTCACATATTACAACACTACCACCAATTCCCCACACCTAAAACGCAAGAAGAAGCTAAGAATGTAATGAGATTGTGAAATTTTGTTAAGTAAATAATTAGCGCCTTGCGTTACTTGGGCAAGCGCCTTGGTTGGCGCCTAGCGCCTCAGGCAATATAGGACCTCGGCGCCTTAAGGGCGCCTAGAGGTTTTAATAACACAATTTATATCCCCCATTGTTTCCAATATATGTTTGAATTTGTGAAGCAAAGACAAAAAAAACAAGCTTTCAACAATCTATGTTAAGTAATGTACTATCATCAAGCTTAACTGTTGGTGAGAGATGTCCTCTAAAAGCTTAAACTATCAGTAAGAAATGCATTATTTTAATTATTTTCTTCGGAACCCCCTCACTCATGTCATATTTTTCAACCTAAATGCAAGTCAATTTCTTTTACTCGGGTATTAGTAGACTTGAATCTAGAACCTCATAGCATTTATTGGCTTTGTTTGGTTGCCCGTGCTTTTACTTTATTTTTGTACTTTTAAATAATAAAAGTAAAAACGTGTGTTTGGTATATCAAGAAAAAATATACTTATTTATACTTTCGAGACAGAAAAATATATTTCTATAGAAGTATAAATTTTGATCCTTTTTTCATAAAAGTATACTTCTTTCATATTTTATACTACTATCAACTACTTTTCACAATTCCTAATAAGAAAAAGTATACTTTTTCCAATTTTTACCAAACACAATATAACACTTAAAAATTTTACTTAAAAGTATATTTTTCTATCTCCAACAAAAAAATATACTTTTGTACTTATTAGATACAACCAAATTTTTGAAGCAAAAACTAAAGGTTTGTTTAGCTGCGGCTTTTAAGCTCACACTTTTTTGCTTAAAAATTGAATTGTTTTTGGATATCTTAGTATGCACAGCTTTTTAAATTGACTTACTTCTTGTTTTGCCCCGAATAAACCAAAAAAAAAGTTACTTGTTCACTTAAAAATTGCAACCAAATGAACCCTTAGTAAAAAATTAATGCATTCAGCTTAATGTTTTTAATTTATTTACACTAAAAGAACAAATAAGCTCAACTTTAAAGCTGAGCAGCCAAACGTAGTTTAGCTTTTAATAAATAAACTGAAAAGTTGGAGCTTATAATCTGCAACCAAACAAGCCCATAATATGTCCTGCATGCATTACCTCCTACTCTGCTGCAAATTTCTACAAGTATGTCTGATGAAGTTTGGTGAATGAGCTGATCTCACTTGAACTCGTTCAGCTGAAATATATACTATAAAAATGATTCACACAATCATGTGCATCCATCATATCTTTAAGGAAAAGATTAATGTCCATGATGAAATGACAAGAATTTTTATACAAGTTTTTACATGTTTTTCTATCCGTACATCATTACTCATATTCTATTTCTCATCTACAAATCTAGAGTAGACTAGCGTTCAGTTCGCGGTCATTTCACCTTTTGCTTCCGTTTCTGTGTGTCCTTACTATTGTTCCATAACAAGAGTTCAAGTATAGATTTAAATCTCTTGTCCACTGTAAATAGGTGTATTGAAATTTCTTAACTAGTTTAACTACGCAACTTTATGGCGTATTGGTAGTTAACTCTAGATGCATATGCCTATTATTATTGGCAAACTTGTTCAAGATCAAGCATCAATGCAAAAAGGATGTTCATAGTCATTTCCACAAAAAGAATGTTAATTCCTTCATGTGTTTTCTTGATTTCTTATACTAAATTCAGTAACTTAGAGAAGCAGGATTCATGAAATTACATTTGGAACGACAAGAAGACTGTGTCAATATATTCTTTAAGGAAAGCTTCTTTAATAACCTATCTTTCTCTTATTTTCATAAAAAAGAAACAAAGACATTGGAAAAAGCTGGGGCACTTTGATTAAGCTGTTTCCCTTTATGTTTAAATTTTAAAAACAAAATTCTATATGAAGTGCCAGTCTTTCTTTACAAATCACAAATTGTGTCTTTTGCAGGAGAGTAGGGAAATACAGCAAACCACCCGGAAGAGTATAGGAGTTGTTACCGTAGTAGAAGACACAAAGTCAGGCATTTTGGTGAATAGAATAGATTTTAAACATCTAATTTGGTATTTGAATGTGGACATATTAAGATTTTGCCCAAGAAACTGTGCTAGAAACTAAATATATGCATAGGCATGTAAGATCTTGTAATGAGAATTTGCTTTATGTTTCTATCCGTATGCAATAATTTAAACAGAGCAACTTTGTTAGTTAAGATAAAACAATAGCATCACCTAAACTTTGCACCACACTGTTGTGAGTTTAAGACAAATAAAAGCAAGGAAGCCCTTTGTCATAAGAAAGGGTGCAAGTGTCGGTTTTTAAGTTTTGAGGTCCTCGTGTAATTTTGCATGCAAGTGTTTGTATCTTCACAGCCTATGTGTACGCATTTCAAAACACAGGTCACAACAAACATAATCAGAAAATAGTGATTATTATCAAAAAAGAAATGGCAAAGGGGGATAAATGTAACCTTATCAGGAAAAGCCCCTTGCATTTGCGAGAATCCAGGGCAATCTAGGCTCAGTTTCTGGCGGATGGCTGTAATCACCATCCTAAAAATGCTACATAAAGCAAACTATAAATATGATGTATATAATGAAAAGTGAGCACTTTAAAGTTGCTTTGTCTTTGAAAGTTTGTCTTTACCTTTTATGCCTTTGAAACCGCCCTCTCTGGTCAAATTCAAGCATGCTGAAAAATGATCACAAATGGATAAACCTATTCACAGATTAGTCATAAATATCTCACTAAATTAGAATCAAATGCGATTTGTATGCAATCATTTAAACCATTAGCACGTATTACCTTATAATAGAAGAAAAAGAAACTTTTGTTGCTATACCAAAGCAAAAAGAGCTCTATATATACCATTCAAAAGTTCACCTCTGGTCTCATCAGCAGAGGTAAATGAACATCACCCTGTAACTGGCTCAATACATGCATGAACTTTTACACCACTTCCTTCTTAATGGTGCCATATCTTTGCATCTAATGAACTTCAACATCTACAAAAGGGCGTTTCAGTTTAAGTTGTGGGCATCCTTGGTCCATAAGAACATTAATATTGCACACCTCCGATTTTATGATCGATCTTCTCGAGGAATGCCCTAAGGGCACTCGATAAGACTACTGTCAACTATCATACAAAGTATTGAAAAGGTCACACTATCTTAGCATGCAACAAAAAACAAGGTCACAGATCCTACCCTCAGAACCTCAAGCGAACAGAAGTCTCTAAAACATAGGGCTAATTTGTGATTACTTTAAGTTCACTACTTCTATTATTATTATTATTATTATTTTAAATTGTAACATGAGATATTTGGTAATCTCTAAAACATATTTTTTACAATAATTCATTTCCACTTTTTTTAAGGGTCTTTTGGAAGCAGCTTTAGGGGTACTTTGAAAATTTATTTCTAATCTTTCTTTCATTAATTACCATAATCACCTCAATTATATTTATTACATTTTTCATACATATCTATTTTTGTCTTTTTACAATAAAAATATCATTTTACCAAATACTATACTATTTATGAAAACAATTTTTAAATTTTATTTACCAAAATACTAAGATTATATCCATTTTTTAAATCAATTTTCAAAAACAACTTTAAGAAATGTATTTTAAAAAACACAAGC
>MKEJ01065120.1:0-17813 GCA_001753735.1 Embelia ribes
ATGTACTATTGAATTGTGTGCAGAGTCATAAAGTATATCTAAATAAATAAAAGAAATTTAAAAAAATAGATTCAGGAGTGAAAATGCATGCAACTATGTTTACTTGTATCTATCCATATATACTCACATAGTTATCAAAGTAACAATGTGATAGAGAACAAAAATATGAGAAACCAGAAATTAATTCATATTCGAGCTATATAAACGTTACCTTTTAGAGAGATAATCGATTAAAATAAAAGTTTTATCTTTGTAAAATGACTTCTTTTTCGAGAATTGTATAACCACATAAAGCGTAAAATTTTTCATTTGAATACATCATAGTAAATAATATATTCCACGAAGGGTGTAGTGTATAAAATCTCAAAAGACGAAATATGCACGTAGTTTTTATTTTCTCAATTAAGCACATGACACCTTATAAGTTTTTAATTATCATTAATTTCATAATAAATTTCATAATGATGATTCAAACCGTTTTATTCCTCCACAAATTCATGTAGTCTCATTGGTTTTATTTCAATTAATTTCATATTTTAATTGTCATTAATTTTATAGTAAATTCCATAATGGCGGTCCTACCATTTCATTCCTCCACAAATTCAAATAGCTATAATTTTATTCTCTTTTATTTTTATTTTATTTAATATAAATGTACACATGTCATTCAAAGAGGGTGGACACTTGTCATAAAACTAACATGAAGACTCTACTTTTATATTATTGTATATGATGTATATGATTTGATTTAGTTAGATAGCCATTTGTTTTCTCCTTTTCATTTTTCCTATGTTTTGTGTGATAAGAATGCTACCAGTGCAATGTTGCGCTCTAACTGTTAACATCAATCTTATGTGACTTTTACGAGCTGACATAGCGATCATTGCCGTGGTTGGACCACCACTCTTGACCATATACCTTGTGGTAAAAGTGGCGAATACAACCCCTTCTCTTTATCTTCGTCTTGGTGTCCCTTTGTGGGGATTTGAAAGAAACTGATTAGAAAGGCGGTTTGCTTGATTATATATGCCTTGATTAACTTCTGTTCGGGATCCCAGTAAATCATTTAAAGATACGAGTTGTATAATGTATGCAGTTGGAGGATTCAATAGACAAAATCAAATTCAATAGAGTAATTCTAGATAAATGGATTTTTTCATGTTTATTATAATTTGAAGTTCGTCTTAGAATATTTATAACTAAGAAGTTTTTTTTATTTAGCATAATTTTTCATTCTTACCATCCCTTACAAAATGAAAGACCACACCTTTTCCATAGAAACTTTTGAGTATATATTCTTTGCAAGTTTTGAAAACCACGTCAGCAGCAGTATCAGGATTGCAAATCTAATGAACATACGATCGAGCTTCTCACGACATGAGTCCCGTTAACCTCTTTCCAAATTAAATGCCCATAAGCGTAATTGCATTTCCCTCTTTCCAAATTAAATGCCCATAAGTGTAGTTGCATTTCGGAGAATAGACCTCAACAATCATGTTGAACTCCGCCTTGCTGTATCTCCCATGGAAGGAAAGTAACTTTGGCTGCACAATAATGTTCAAGAAGCCTGTAGCAAAAATGGATAATTCATAAACAGTGTCCAAATTTTCGACTTTGGTCAAAACCCTCTTGAAGGTGTAGCTACTAGCCGTGTTGGTGCTGTTCATGACCCCAGCAAAAGAAGGATAATTTAGATCCAAACTGGCCTTTTCACAGATGGAATTTAACTTTCTCGTGATGGTTTGAATTTTTTTGGTTGTATAGTTCATTGCACATAAGAAATCGACGTAATCTTGGACCTTGATCTCATAGATGAGCCCTGGGTCCACCGCCTTGTTGGGATTAACTTGTTCTGCTCCAAAATTGAGAGAAGTCACAAAAAACCCCGTGGCCTGGTCCAAGAACTTATGATTCAGATTATCCGTTACGTCAACAGTAGTCATAAGAGAAGATTGGATCATATCAGGGGTCCAATGCCGATGTGTTGCTTTTACCAATGCAGCTACTCTGGCAATATGTGGTGATGCCGTGAACATGCCTGACAAAACCATATAGTCGGTGAGTAATAAGTTATCACCGATCTTTGCGTCCCAACTCTCAGGTGACCACGCAGCTAATATATCGACCCCGGGAGCAAGTATATCAGGTTTGGGTACTCTTTATTTGTTCCACATCTTTGTAGTCCACGAATAGAAATGGAAATTTTAATTTATCCGGTGGGAAAGTTTGTCCATCATATGAGCTCACGATAGCTCCGACAGCACGTGACTCATTCAGTTCCCGTATTTATTGTCGCACTAACATAATCGCAAAAGATGAACTTTCAGGCAACTTCCAAAGGGTCAAGGCTGTCATATTGTCAACTTTCCTTGCCTATGTCTCCTCCGAAATACAGAGGGACTTTCGAGATAAATAAACTTACAAGTTAAACGGACCTTCCGAGGACCATCAACTCTCCATCGCCAAAAGTGGCATGAGCAATGAGGTCCTAATCGATTGTGCTAGCTCTCACTGTGGTGGCCCACAGAGCTCCGTTGGTTAGGTGATTGTGCCCTTTATTTCTGGGCCCCCACGCCACCAAAATCCATTTTTCCATAGCCGCAAATGCTCCAATTTCAATGGGATCCTCATAAAATGCGGCCTTGTTGAATTTTATCGACAAGGAAAGACGCCGACACCATCAAAGATCCCTTGGTGTATCCCCACCATCCTGTCGGTCGCAAAAGTAGCAGAGGATGCATCGTAAAACAGCACTTTATACATGGGGATACAGGCCTTCGGCGCCATACCAACGGCTATTCCGGGGGCATAGCCGAAGTAGCTAGTGTGAGCCACCGGGCTACTGCTAGCTATCAAAGCAACGTGGGTCCCATGTCCCCAATAGTCCCTAGGAGAATCGAAATCACTTGGGTCTGTTATATTTATTCCGGCTAGATTCATCACCTTATTGAAAGAACGCACCCCGATTAATTTCTTATTGCAGCGAGATGAGTTGAACGGCTCCCCACACTCACACGCACCACGTCACCTATCTGGTGGCATACCCTCATCGCTAAGCTAGGGCTCTCCAGCCTTATCCCTGATCGATAATGCCGATGATTGTGTCATCTCCAAACCCAGACATGGGCCATATACCAAATTTTTCGTTCAAGCCAAGGAACTCGGGCGAGTGGGTTGTTAGGTGGCGGCCTATTGTCTCTTCTTATGTCTGCTACATGACCTGGCTTTTGTTGCAATTTTTTTAGTTGGGATGGGGACAAAATCACACTGAATCCAGATATCGCGTGGCTATACATGTATAGATGTGTTGGGGAGGCTCGTCATTGCCTTCGGTAAAGAGAGACGAGTGTGTGGAGGTATACCAATGGTTCGACTCCGGAAAGGACAATGGCATACTAGATTTGTCCACGTGGATTATATAACCTTTACGGTCATTAGGGAAAGACAATGTTGTGGAAAAGATGCGAAATAAGAAACACACGAAAATAACTAGATATTTGCTATGATCCATTGCTTTGAACCTAAGCCACCAGATTCATCGGTCCAGACCCACGCTCGCAACTTAAGTTCGCGAAACCACGAACTTGGTTGAAATTCATGACAAAATCGCTCTCCAACATAACAAAAAGTGCACAGAGCGAATTGGACCGGAAAAGTTCACTTTAAACCCAAAAATAAAAAAGAGAAAATGAAGAAGGGAATGCATTAGAGAACCCGAGGTGGGATAAAAGAGCACTATTCTCACAACACAAAAGCATCTCACTTTTGCAAAAAGAATTACAAGTTTTTAAGTTTACATTTTTTTGCAATTTAATTGATCATTTGGTTGTTGTAACTGTATCCATTTCTTCAAAATGTGTGTAAATATTTAAGGGGCAATTACTCAACATCTAGAGAATGTGAAAGATAAATTTTTCTCCAAAACCAGTAACAAAATCAGAGAAAGCAAAAGTTAAGGAGATCACTTGCCTTTATTGCTCTAGCAAACCTGAAAGACATTTTGTAATGATATGTCTGTTAAATTATTAAAATTGACTTATTAAGTGATACTAAGTAGATCATACGTATAATTGCTGACTTGCGATATTTCTATTTTATATGAAACAAAATTAATCACTACTACAAAGGCTCAAAGATGATATTCACTTTTATGCAAATCTAAGAGATTGTGCATCCTTAAATATTCATAAATAAGAATATTAAATTATTAAAAAACTAGGCGCTCTCAAATTTGGAGCTTAGAAAATTTGACGCTCTTGCGCTCCTGCTTCCCGCTTGACGTTTCGGTCACGTAGCTTTGAACATTGAGTCCTTGAATATGTTGATTGATGCAGCAATTGTATATATATATACACACACAAGCAAATAATAATCACATGTGAATGAAGAAATAAAGAAAACCACGATATTTTTTAACGAGTTTCACCCACTCTTAAGAGCTACGTCATTGATTATATATTTTATTATAATATGAATACAATTACAACAAATAATTAACCCTCACACGATACCACCAAGAATCCCCCAATTCAACGTTGTGTGAAACAACCTAGTACTCAAAGAATTTTGATCCAAGAAAAATTTTCTTACTTAAGAACATTTTCATTGGAACCATTCTCCATCTCAATATGATTTTTATCGACCAAAAAGCCTATAAATTTCCCATATATGAGCCCTTCTACACCTATGTCTTTAAGATCCAGGGGATAAGAAGTTATGAGAAATCCCCCATACACCTATCCTATAAGAACACCATCTCATGAATATGGGACAACCTCCCACCCGGTGAACACTAACAAAATACCCCTCAACCCATGGGGAAAACACCCCTGATGGGGAGATCCCCTCATAAAGTAACCCCTTTATGAGTCTTTCTTGTCTTCCATACATTTTAAAAAGTCATAGGCATGTTTATATAGTCACAGGAATCTTTTAATTCAAATAGAAAACAAATTTCCATCAAATCCGAGCCAAACATAATAAACCGACTTTGATCAGATATGGCCGATCGATCATAAAGGTCCTTTCTGAACAATTAAAGCTCCGGTCGATCATAAAGGCTACCAACAATCAATCGGAAATCGTTGTTTCGCACACCAAGCTTTAATTTGATTCTCGTTTCACCCAAAAGCATTATCGAGACTTTCCGTTGTCGATCATAACCTCAAAAGTGTGCACTCGGATTTTGAGTCAATCTCCCAACAATCTCCACCTTTGACGAAAACATTCGAGAGACCAAACAAGCACCACCATCAAAGGACCGTGGCAACCATACGTCAATTTACGGGCTATAACTTTACCTTGAATTAGATTATCTTGCCATCACCTCTAAAACCAAGAGATAAGCATCCCTCTTTACCGAGAGATCCCGATGTTGACTTCTTTGCCACACAATCACCATATGTCACTTGACTTGACTACCAATAATTTTTAAAACAAGTCTCCCATCGAACCAAGCAAAGGTCTATCGCGCAAGTACAACTTTCGTCGCCTCCCCCGGGCTAACCATAACACTAATTGCCTTCAGAGTCAACCCTTCTCTATAGCCAACGAACATCTTCGACTCCGATGTTAGACCTCACCCGCCTTGCCAAAGAACACCCATAACTTTGACGACCTTTCCATGCGCTCATGAAACATACAACTCCGATGATAACACCAAATGCCTTGCCACACCATCGCAAAAAAGAAGAAATTGGATTAAAAAAATAGCTCTACCTGCAGAAAAACCCCATCCACAACATCTACAATTGCATGGTCATTGCAACTTGTAAATGATCCAAACTCAATCTTCACAGCCTTCAAGAAACTCTACTCTATTCTTTAATGCCCTCTCGCTAGCTCCATCTTAACTCCTAAAGAGTGCTTTAGAAGCATAACACCGGCCCAAAAAAATTAGAGTTATATTTTAGGTAAAGGTCATGTTCCACCCTCTGAATTCCTTTTGTCACACCTTGCGTCGATCTTGAGTTTCACCATTCTTCCATCAAAATAATAACGCCACCAATTGTGTCGTCACCTATGCGAACCGAACTTGTTCTTATTCACTTTATGCCTTATTCGAAATACTTTAGTAAGCACCCCTTATCAAAGATCCATGTTCCAATAATTCTGACCAAATCGTCTACGCTAGCAAGTGCCTGTATATCTCATATTCTTCAAGGAATCAAGAAACTCACAACACCGAGTCGCTACCCTGCTTGATCCATTCGTCCACGTGAGTAACCATAGCTTTGATATCGCTTTTTAGGAGATCAATCGGTCCCTAACCACTTAAAGTACAATCAATTAATCCTTCCCAAGGCCATACAGCGAAAGAAAAATATGTAGACGTGTATAGCCAAAAAGAAAACAAGTAAATAATAATTACACGTGCATAAAGAAATAAAGAATACCACAATATTTTTTAACGAGGTGCACCCATTCTCCAGGGCTACGTCCTTGTTCATTTATTTCATTATAGTATGAATACAATTACAACGAACTGGAAAGAATCCCCCAATTCAACGTTATGTGAAACCACCAAGCACCAGAGGAATTTTGACCTAAGAGAATTTTCCTTGCTCAATAACATCTTCATTGTAATCACACTCCAGTTCACTAGGATTTTTACCGACCAATAAGCCTAGGAATTTCCCTTATAGTAACCCTACTACACACCTGTCTTCAAAATACAGGGGACAAGAAGTTATGAGAAATCCCCCCATGAACCTCTCCCATGAGAACACCATCTCATGAACATGGGACAATCTCGCACCCGATGAGCACCATAAGATACCTCTCAACCCACGAGGGAAACACCCCGATAGAGAGATCTCTTCACAAATTAATCCTTGATATGTCTCTTTTGTCTTTCATACATATAAACATTTATATGGTAAGAAGAGTTTCCTAATTCAAGTAAGAAATAAATCTCCATCAAATTTCGAATTACACATAATAAACTGGCTTTGACTAGATCTAACCAATCAATCATAAAGGTCCTTTCTGATGGATCAGAGCTCCGATCGATCATAAAGGCCACTAGCGATCGATCGGAAAATATTGTTTTGTGCACAAAGCTTCAATTAGATTTCCATTTCACCCAAAAGCATTTCCTAAACTTTCTGTTATCAATTTTAACCTCAAAACTTCTTGTGCAGTCAGATTTTAAGTTAATCTCCGAACATATGTGTGTGGGGCTTTTGCATAATGTCTTTACAATACATATATAGAAAAAATCATAACCAACTTCATGTAACCGCTTATTTAAATTCAAATCTCCTATTTATTGAACCAATCTTCTAAGTTATGGATTCATTCTTTAAGTTACAAGTGTCAAAATTTGTTGTAATTGAAAATTTAAATTAAGATGTAAATAACTTGCAGTTGTAATTTTTTGAATTGATAAAACTACCTATTAATATTGACTTTAATTAATTATATCTTTTTGTATAAATCATTTATTTATGTTTTTGTACTCATAATTTCAAAATATCTTGTTTGGTTGAAAAGAGATGACATATTGAGGATTACTTGGAATAGAGTTTTTTCATGCACATAATCTCATTCACCACTTATCCACATATTACTCATGCGTAAACAAAAGTAAATGGGTAATTAAAATAAAAGATCAATGGTAATTTTTTCGGATTAAGGAGGGTTGCCTCAAATAGTGTGGGGGCAGCTCGTACCCATCAGATATGGGGCATTGATTTTAATATAAGTAGTTGAAATTAAATAAACTTTTTTATATTTAAATTTTGTATGCAATTGATACATTTAATTTTAGCCATTGATTTAAAAAACAATCCTCAGGATTTATCATGTAGGGGCTACCCACCTTCCAAAATTTTCCAATTAAAATTTCAAAACCTTGCCCACGCTATCTTTGATTCATTTTAGTAAAAAATTTAAAAAGTGATCCAAATTTGATGAAACATTTTACATGGTGACCGATATTTGTTGAAAAAAAAAACAAAATAGCTATTGCATTATATCTACAAGCGGCATAATTTTAGAAAGTAGAAATTGTAGAAGGGTTTTACTATCAAGTAATTGGAATTAGTATGAAGAGCTTGATTTAGGACCTGCATATGGTTGTTAATTGTGGAGAATCGCGATTTTTAATTATTAAGAAAGAAAAATAACAACTCCCAATTATGATCGACGTGGTGCACATGGTCAGTTTATATTAATTTTCCAAAAAAAAAAATGGTCAGTTTATATAATTTTTTTGAGAATAAAGTGTTATATAATACGAGACAAATGACCCACCACTATTTTCACGTTTCCAGCTGAATGGTGTTGACCATAATATTAAATATTTTTTGGGGTATTTATTAGGATGTATATGATTGAAAATATTATAATAAGACACAATGGGAGCTACAATTCTTTTATAATTTTGAACATCAATCTTAAAGCATATATTTATGCATGAATTTTTATATGTGATTTTAATCTATCACATAATCGATATTTAGACGCCATTTATAATTTTGTATGTTGCTCAATGCCACATTTTTGCTTTGTTGTTTATTTTAACTAGTGTGAAACTCATGTGATTCATGAATCGTTAGTGCTATGATTTTTGGTACTATTTATAGTCAAACCCAGTAATCCATAAACATATACAACCCATAATTAAAAATAAAAGAACAAAATATTTTTAAACTATGTATATTTTCAATATTTTTAGCTTTTATTTTATCCTTTTACACTGAATTGGGGAAAAGTACTTTTGAAGAATAAACTTATTATATGCATCACACATATTTAAAACTGTATCTAACATTACAATTGAATCAAAGAAACTCACAAATTTTGTTAAAAAAACTCCAAAAGTCAAAATCTATTTACGAATGTTAATCTAATTCCCATAAATAAGAAGACCCATAAATATTAATTATTCTTTCTTTTGCAAATCCTTTTATTTATACATGTGTGTCTAAGAGTAGCACGTGGGACAAAAATGAAAAATAGGATTATATTTTTTTTGTAAATATTACTCTCTCCATGCACAAATAATATATTTTCTATTTGGAATATCTAAAATCAATTTTCCACTTCTATATTCATTTTAAAATAACGTGATTTAAAATTATTTTTGAATTTTATTTAAAACTATGTGTCAAATCAAATAAAAATATTATTTGTAGACATAAGAAATATATGATATGATCGTACGTGAGATATGATATATTTACAAATTTTATAATTGTCTTGCCTATAAATATATATGTTTATTAAGCAAACATAATAACAATATTACGTTGTGTGAAGCCCACTTCTTCTCGCATTTAACTCCCTGCTAAAACAACAAATTCTAAATTTTCTATTAAGATGGTATAAAGCAAAATATTAAAGGTTGATATGGTTATATTTATGTTGTAGTTCTTGTTAAAGTAATTCAATAAAGATAAAGGAAAACTATAAAGAAAAAAAAAACACCTCAAAAATATGTAATGGGACACATGAACTCTTTAGCTTCTTGTTCTCATCTTCTTCAAATGACTTCTATTTGTCATCCTAAAAACTATGCACCATAGCTAAACCTCCAAATAAAATTTCATTTCCTTTTATTTTCAAGTATTATGTATTCTCTCCACTTTTAAGTGTAATAATAATTCATACAAATCTATATTTGGACAAATAAAGTCGAAAGTGCTAGTTATTATAAAAAGCAAAGAACTGTATCAATAATGTATATAACACTTGAATTGTATAGAATGACTCATCTTATACATGACATCATTTCATTTCATTTTCGACCAAAAATACAAATGGTTCACCTTACATACTGCAATTTGTTTTTCGGTGCTTACTATGTAACTTTTCAACACCATGCGCAATATAGGTATAGAAAAGATATCTAACTTATATATACACAATTGTGCATTGACTTAAACATTTACTATTTCATTATTTTCAATTTCAGTTCTTATTTTTTTAGGAATTCATGGTGATATAAATGACCATTCAAGTATGAATATTTACATTTTTCATTATATTTTTCATAATTAATTAATATTAGACAATTGCCAAGCAGTTAGAAAGCCATTGGATGCAAAACTATGATAAAGACTCTCCTTTTAATTTATTGTATAGAATAACTCAACTCATACGCAGAGGAGTTTCACAAAGTAACTAAGACAACCAACCACCTTAGGCTCCCAAAAATAAGGGCTCCCAAATTTTAAATTTTTTTTAATGTGTGTGTCTCTGTGTGTGTGTATTATTTTAGAATAAAAATAATATTTCTTAATAAAGACCCAAAATTTGGCCTCATATTTAATTATTCTTGTATGAAAAAATATTAATAAAAGCCTATTTTTTAGAATTTTTTTATTAATTAATTTTAGAATCAAATATTTAGAATAAATATTTCTCATTTAGTATAATCTAATTCCTAACCAACTCAATATTTTTTTAGTAATCGCAATTCACAATTAACTTTAAAATTAATTTATATTTAATCTCCTCACATAACACGTTCTGTGAAAAGAAAACTCTTTCATCTCACTCTCTCAAGTCTCAAGTCTCCATTGAGGCTATTTTAATTCATCATTATTGCTCCATTAAATAAAATTAAAGCAAAATACCAATTTCTAGTTCGTGACTCCATCAATAAATTCAATTAATCACATTCTATCTTTCTAATCTATCTTCTTTTCTTTTTTTCTTTTTTTTTAATATGATATGTAATGTTTAGTTTATTATAGATAAAATGGTTGCTTCTTCGTATTTAGTATTAAAATGTCATATAAAAAATAGCCAAGTGGATATGAAAAATCGAATAAAAGAATAAGAATTGAAAAGTTAATCCCGTCTCAAAATAGAGTTATTGATAAATTTGTGAAATAAAATATTGAAAATTTTGTTTTCATGTTCAAGTTTATCGTATTATGGTGTTTTTTCTATTTGCACTTTATTTTCATATTTGTGTTTGATTTAGAAATAATAAACACTAATATACTATCAATTTTCTCAACTGAAGAGAATATTATTTTATGTAATGTAAGAGATCCCAAATTTTATTTTTGCCTCAGGTCTCATTTCTTGTAAATCCGCCACTACTCATACACGATATCATTTCATTTCATTTTAGACCAAAAATATAAATGGCTCACCTTACATACTGTAAACGCAATGTATCGATTTCTTTTTCGGTACTTACTATGTAACTCGTCAGCACCATGCACAATATAGGTATAGAGAAGATATGTAACTTATATACTCAATTGTGCATTGACATAAACATTTACCATTTCATTATTTTCAAATTCAGTTTCCTATTTTGCAGGAATTCATAGTAATATAAATGACCATTCAAGTATGTACATTTACATTTGCCATAAATAATTAAGATTAGACATTTGTCAAGCAGTTAGAGCACCGTTTGGTGCAAAACCATGATGGAGACTCTTCTTTTAGTTTATTGTATATAATATATGATATGTGATGTAATTTCAGGAGTACATAAGGATATTTTGGGTATAAAAAATTGTGAATTTTTTTTATTACTTTCACATTTTTATAGTAGAGTTAAATAATTAGTTGTTCATTTCTATACTAGATTTCACCAAGAAATTGATGTAGCTTTTGAAATGTAGCTAGAAATGATACTAACACTTTTCCACGTAGTGATTTTGTAGCTTTATGAACAATCTTTAGCATTTGCATTTGCATTTGCAAAAGTGTTTGTATACAGTTGTAACGGTCACTTTGAAGCGTGCAATGGCCAATGAATATATTGTACACACCAATGATGGACAACTAATGTCGCATTTATTCTGAACGTGATGATATGTTCTTACGAGATAGATACATAACTAAAGTGTTGTTTTGCTTAATCTTTTTTCTTAATTTTCTTTTAGCAAAGTTACTTTTTCATTTTGGGATGCCGAAGTTTTATGGGATGAGTTGTTAATTGCGCATGTTCGATTCTTCTTTATTTCTGTTCCTTTTTCTTGCTTTAGTATTCATCTGTTCTAAACTGAAACTGGTCAAAAGTTTCTTTTATCAATCGATTGGATTCTTTTCTTTTCTTTCTCTTTTTTTGGGGGGGTTAGTTGGAAATCAATCCAACAAAGATAATTTTGTATGTGTCCGTGCTTTTAAGATGGATTAAAAGTTTGCGTAAAAGTAGCCAAACACAACCTTGGATTTTGTTGCTTCTATTTTGGATTAACATATGTTTTACTCGTAGAATGATTTGCAAAACCTCCCTCACAGTTTATTTATCTTTCAGCAAATTTTCGGTTTTTAAACATATTACTAGAAACAAAAGGAGCCTTGAATACCATATGTTTTTTAAGTTTGATATATATATATATATATATACTATGGCCTTGTGCGATGTACTATGGCCTTGTGCGATGTGGGCCTATACAAAAATGTTTTATCTTTATTTTAGGACCCAACTCTGATAGGGCCAGGATTGTACACCAAAATCCAGGCTGGACTTTGGAAACACTCATAGATTTTGGTTCATGTTTACACCCCCTTAAAACAAGTTCAAAACAATTGATAACCCACAATTTTTCATCATTTATAGTCCTTTTCTCCAGTAAATTCCAACAAAGTTCAAAAGCGTCCTGAACAAGAAATATAAATAAATTATTTACCTATTTTAAATATAAAATGAGTGCAAGATGAAAAAAGCATTATTTACCTATTTTAAAAGGTTTTCTAGGGTCGCATCCAGAGAATTATTTGAACAAATTGGATCATATATTAAAATTTAGTAGCAGTGTGAAATAAAACAAAAAAAAAAACAAAATAGTGACACAGCAATCTGCTGGGTTGTTAAACCTTATCCATGAAAAACCCTTCATAAAGGCAGTGTACTTCAGTGAGCTACATACAGGTAGCTTCTGCTCTCAGTTCAGAGGCAAGTTTTTTACTGGTGTATATAGCAATAGCATACAGCAAATGTAACATTTAAACAGCAATCCTTAATTAATGTTAAAATTACATCCATCTTATATATCATAAATTAATTGAATTAATACGTTTTTCACATCGGGATCCTATCCTTCTCGTCTTTTAGTGAGGTGTACATTTAGTATGGTATCAAATCAGATAGATATCCTCGATTCAAGTTTCACTCTTACGAATTAAAAAATTGATTAATACTTATTGGGCTAAAAAACTAGACCATGTTGAAATTAATAAATAATAAAATGCATCTCTTTCTAATAGTTAAAATTTTTAGGTGAGACGGTAGTATATTACTTAACAGTTACCCATTCAATAACAATGTTACAACTATATTGAATAAAAACAATTTTTGGTAGTTCAAAGATCCCATTCGAAAGTGCTGATGTTGTATTTTCGAATCGGAAATTGATTGGATTAGCTTGTTTCTTATAATCGCCGTCTCGTTTAACTAACAGTTTTTTTTATTGTCAAGTTTGTGGGTTTTGATATGCTTTTAGAGCAACAAGGCATGTTTTCTTTTTTAAAAGATGGTGCTCTGACTTCAAACGTTTAGATGCTCTTATTAGATTATTTCTTCTCTTAAATCCTAACAGCTTTTTTTATTATTATTATTGGAAATTGTATGTCTTCTAATAAAGAAAAGGAACCGGTTAGCGGGGGAAAAAAAAAACACAGGTAACTAATGAGGGCATTTTCTACCAGTCAACATGATTAATTGACAAGTTTTTTACAATCGGATTTTCTACGAAGTCAACTGTTGCCAATATTTATAGATCAAAGGAAGTGTCAATATACTGACAATTTTGACCGCAGTTGAACAACTATCTAAGCTGCTGCTAAATGTGCTCAATGATCCGATAGGTATCGAAGGGGCTCGGATACGTTTTATGTCAATTTGATTAACCCTCGGTCTGCGACAATAAATCAAATTGCATGATCAAATCACATATGATATATTCCCTCCGTCAATCTAAATTTTTATAATAATCATAGTAAATAATTCAAATTATTTTAATTTATTAATTGCTTCAATATTTATTCTTATGATAATTAATATATGGCAATGTAAAGTATATTAAATGAGAAAAATTTTTAAAATTTGCAAATTTCTACGTAACCATTTTTAGAAAAATGGATAAAATTTTGGACATTTGAAAAAGTTGGAGAGAGTATGAATAAAATTAGCTGGTGAATAAAATAATTGAATTCGTGCAGAAAGTTTAAAAAGTTAGTAGTCCTACCTATAAGTCTTCTTCTTCTTCTTCTACTACTACTACTACCACCCTCATTTAAAGTCCTGACAAAACCCCCCCAAAACTCAGTGGGATTCTTCCCTATTAAATACTTTCTCCCTCCATCCCCTCTAAATTGAAGGGCCCATGACGTGTGTGTGTGCATCGGTAACCCGCCCCACCAATAAATTCCCAACATATATAAATGTAACAGCAAAGTTAAAACGTGAGCACTAAATTCATTTTAATAGGTTTATTTTAAATTTTTTTATCAAAAAATATAGTCTCATTTTAATCTTTTGAGAATTTAAATGGAGTATTAGTTTACCAAACTATTCTTATTAATTATATTTCTTTTCTCTAGTTTACATAAAAAAATAAAATTAAAAATTTATCCAAATCTGTGCATAGACTAGATATGCCAAAAATTTTTCCACTAATTACACAATATTCAACACAATTCTACATTATAAAAACAATTTTTCACACATTATTTTAAACTCAAACTTCACTCTATTTTTACAAATTCTCATCAAAATGGATAACAATTTGGAGAAAATGGATAATGGCTTGAAATAAAACGAGAAAATTTTGCTTTATGGAAATATTACATATTGCGATTCCTATAGGAATGAAAAACCGCTTTTTGATATAAATGTTCCGCCAAATGAGGATGATTATATCTCCATATATCAAATAAAGTTTTCCTATAAGGTTTCCAATAATGTTTAAAAGAATAGAACGAGAATTAGTTGTTTTCCTATGACTTTTTTTTCCTATGAAATTGCAAGACTAGCGTTTAGTATGAGTGGTGATAATACTTGTTCTCCTATAGGAGTACGATTAAATAAATCATTACTTGAGTGTTTGAAATATCATTTCGCAATTTATTTATATAAAATAAAATAAAGAACCACAAACAAAAACAAGAAATATGAATCAATATTATCACAAATAACTTTCATATTATTGAGCTTATTACATTCCACTAATAGCAACATTTGCATCCCTAAGAACTTGAGAATCACACTCAATACAATTTGGTAATTCCATCTCTAATTAATTTATTCTTGTTCATGTGTGGGATCTTTTAGTTATTTCTCTCAATTTTTTTTAAACTCTCGATCATGCATATTTGTAATGGCAAAAATACTTTATTCAAATTCTCATTTGGAAATATGTCGAAAGCATTGTTTACCGCCGAAATTAGTTTTATCACCGTAGTTGGAGCCTCTTGGTGTTGAAGTGAATCTATAGCTCTAAAGAAACCAAGATCCAACACATTTAGATCGGGGCTATTACGAGGTTAGCTACATAAGCGAATATCAAGTCCATATTTTTCCACGGCTTCAAGAAACTCGGGATCATTAACATCTATATGTGGCTTTGCATTATCTTGTTGGATGAAAATAGGACCATGATTACCGGATGGTCATTTTTCTTTAATTGAAGGGAGCACATTTTCGATCAAAAAATAACGCATTACATCTGCATTAACCAACAAAATCAGCTTTATTTTCATAGTGTCTACCACACGATTTTTACTACTCCGCTTGGCAGGTTCCTCAATAACCAATGGCCATATTCCAATTTTGCCATCAAACTTTATATTGTTGGTAGCATCAAAACATGATTGAGCAACTGTGGGTAAGAACATAATTTTCTCAATGAATCTTTTACTTTTATATATTCGGGAAAGCTCAACTTCATTTGAATGGAGATAAATTTGTTGTTTTGTGTTGGACACGAAGAACCATTTTTCATCCATATATATCCGATCATACGTGTCTATAAAAAATATTTTAGACCCGAGTGTACCTTCATTGACCATTGATAAGCAAAATTCCAACCTCGTTTTCTTGTTCCCATCTAACAATAATGGCTTTATGGCATTTGAGTGAGGTCGAATGCTCCTTTCTTTTATTCTTCTATGCACGGTAGATTTTGCTAAGCCCAAAGCATTTGATAACAATCTTATATTTGTTCGCCGACTAAAGGGAATAGATTTCATTGCTTTTACATCAACTTCAACTCTCTTACGACCAACCCTTTTTACCATTTTTTAAGATAAATCTTGTAAGTAACCGGACGTAAGATAATTTTTAGTGTCATGCCAAATCCGTGACACCATTTTTCTAGATAAAGAAAAATGATCGGCAACTTTGGTAATGGCTCGTTGTAATTTCCCATTTCAGATTTCTTCCAATAGCATTTGCATGATTCCCACCTTTTGATCGATATTTAGATCTTCCTTCTAATTTGGATGAACAATATTTTCTGAAGGTGGCATGTTCTCGTAGCTATTTTCGGGAGAGGGCATGCCTTGTGGATATTCATTCAAATCAATAAGAGGCGATGAGAAATGTAAGTTCTCGTAATGTGAGTCTTGTGGATATTGATTCAAATCAATTAGGGATGGAGATAAAGACAAATTTTCTATATGCAATGGTTCTTATAGATATTGATTCAAATCAATAAAAATATTTTGTTTAAAATTATTCATTTTGGTATGATTAGATTTATTGTGAATATTCATTTTCGTAATGGCCCAATTCAAAATTTGAATAATTTTTTGACAAAATTTTTAGGCTCCAAGTTGAAATTTTAATTTAAAAAAAAATATCTTTTATTTATAATAATTTAAAATTTACTCCAAATTGAAAATGTTCCTAACTTTCACCTACTATGTACAAAACGGCACACATATGGCAAGTACGAAAAACTTTTCACATGCACCAAGCAAAACCACTACTTTAATTGCTCAAACTAAAAATAATATACTACTGTTATGCTATTTTGGCAAAATATAGTAGTAGTATTAATTAGAGATAGAATGGTAAATAAACTAATATTTCTTCAATTTCATTAGCATTAATTGTGTTTTTTTAAACTGTATAAAAAGTTGAAACGAAATTATTAAAATGAGACAGAGGGAGTAATAAGGAATACTAAATAAGAATGTTGATACTCAACGGAGAACCCAAAGTAAATACTATTAATTTCCAAATCACCAAATATCTATATGGTCCCAAAACAAAGTTTTATCTCTCAAAACTCTTATTCTATAAATACCAAAAATATTATCATCTAGTAATTAATAATTCACAATATCATTAGAGTCCCTATAAAAAATTAATACTGAAATTCTCTCCGATTTGCAATTGGAGAGGCAAAAAACATGTACCTTGTGGGAGAAGAGGTCCTAAAAAATATTAAAAGTCCAATACTTATATTTTTTTTATGTAAAAATACAAGTGCAAAAGTAATTTAAAAATTACCAAAATAGAACAAGCAAACTACTGCCCCGCCACCACACAATTTTCTCCAAAGTAGCGTAAATAGGGATGGGCATCGGGGCGGGGCGGGTCGGGGTCGGGGAGTGGTGTCCTTGCCCCCGATCCCCGAACCCCAAATCTGTCCCCAAACCCACCCCGTCGGGGATTTTTTTCCACTCCCCATCCCCGCCCCAAACGGGGAACGGGGATCCCCGCGGGAATTCGGGGACCCGAATTATTTTTCAAAGATGGAAAAAGAAAATTATTATTATTATTTTATTATTAAAAAAAATGGAAAAGATAAACACATTATTTGTGATTTTGTGAGAAATATAATTGCATGTAATTTTTAAAAAAATGGAAATATAAATCCATATTTTGA
>MKEJ01065138.1:0-22404 GCA_001753735.1 Embelia ribes
GGGTCCAGTGCCTCGCACCCACTAAAATATCATACTTCTATTATAAGTTCGGAATTGCGGAAAAAAAAAATTACTAAACTAAACTATTTACAAAAAACTAAAATCAAGAGCTGCATAATGTGAACACTGTGAATTAAGAGACAAAACCTGCTCACAGAGTTAAAAAATGTATATAATCCCTTTTTCCTTAAAAATTGAACCGAGAAAATTATAAATTAAACTATTCAAAAAATTGCAACGAGACCTCAAGCCTCTGTACACGCATTGAATAAACATCAAATCATATACATTTCTGAAATTTTCTTGTGTCAAGAGGAAAAAGATAACAAAATAAGAAAGAAGTAAGAAAACTCATGAATTTGGAAAACTTTCTAGTGTCAACCAAAAAGAAAACAAAACATAAAATTGTAAGACGGCTTAAAAATAGAGGTTAAGTTCAATACCCACCTCAGAAAATTACATAAGAAAGCAATTTCACAAAACAAATTAAACAATGTAAGTAAAAAACCAAATCTGCACCAAGACCCTTTGCACACAATTGGATAAAAAGTAATCTTTAATCTTTTCCTGAAGAACTCTATCACCAAGCTAGGAAAATGATCAATTCAGCAAAATCAGAGCATTACTAGAATACCCAACCCGAGAATTTACAAAACAAGTACTTCCAATACAAATCAAGGAACCCCTATGCATAAAATCATTGGTGAAAAGGCATAAGCTTTAACTATTTCAATAATCTCCTAGCATGAACATAAATATAACAACTTACAATTAGCTAAAAACAAAGCTTTTGGAGCCTTCCCTATCTGAAAACACTATGTTTAGAAATCAAAATTTTCTTTCACACTATCATGGAATTCCAATTCTAGAAATTGGAAAGAGCAGTCTTTCTCAACAAAACCTCACAAATATTAAAAAAAAAAAACACTACCTACATAATATATGCATCCTCACTAATGAGAGTGAAAGATAATTTTTTTTAAAAAAGAAAAATAATTTTTTTATAAGATCAATAGGGTATTTCTTGAAGAGAAATTCAATGTGATAACTGTATCTTACAAAAGAAATCAATTTATGGAAAAGAAAGGCATCTGTGCAACATTACTTTGCATAATCTCTATAAACATAAATTAAGTGAACATTTAGAAACTCTCTAAGTCATCTGAAAAACATGGCTTTTTATGTTCAAAAATTTCAAAACCCAACTAGAGAAATTACAAAACAAGTACTTTTCAACACAAATAAAGCAACTCTCTGAACATAATTACGCTAATAATCACCCAACATGAATCAGAAACAACAAATAGAGTAAACTTAGCTTAAAAAAAATAGATTTTTTAGTCCAAAATTTCAACACCAACATCTGAAAACAGACTCTTACAGTATCAACATGAATTACACGGCTAAAAAATATGAATTATACGTGTATTAATGGAATGTGTCTAAAATAAGCGCATTTCATTAGGTTCCTTATCGATTCGAAAAACAAAAGTTTTTTTAAATTATACTTGCATATAGGTATTAAATGACAAAACTCCGTAAATGTACTGACTAATTTAATTTTAAAAAAAAAATCAAAACCCCACCTCTGGAAATGGCCTCTGTCACGCTTTCAAACCCACCCGGTCTAGCAAAAACATGGACCTGAACCGGAACCTTGAACCGGCCCGCCTTCCCATTAGGCACAATCCCCTCAACATTAACCAAACATTCATCGACCAACGGGGCCAAAACCCGAGCCACGGCCCGTTCGATGTGGCCGACTTGAAACCCCCTGGTGTTGAGCACTTTGATCGCATTGGGGTCAAATGGGTTCAGCGGTTCCCGGACCAGACCCACGAGTTCTCGACCGGAGATCGAACCGGTGTAGTACTGTAGGCCGACGATGTTGGCTATGACGAAACCGAGGAGGTAGGTCTCGGATTGAGAGTCTTGAGGGTGCCACGTGGATGGGCAGGGGGAGAATTCACCTGGGTCTTGAGTGGATTGCATTGTTTTAGGGAGAGATTTGAGATTTGGGAATTAGGGTTAGGGTTTTGAAGCGATTGGGGATTGGGGGAGTTTTTGAACAGGGGAGGAGAGAGGATCAACAACGGTCATTAATTCGTTCAATGAACTTTAAGCACCAATCATCATTTTCTAACATAGCATGACTAGAATATTAGGTGCGTACATTAAAAAGTATGAACTGTCATGATGTTTAAAAAAAAAAGTTTAAATTGGAAATATAACATTGTATTTAAACACTAAAATTATAAATAATTTTTTTATAATACTAAAAAATTAGTGGCGGTTAAATTTTCTCTTAGCAAACTAGTAAATCTATCTAGATATCTTAGTATTATAGTTATTTCATGTTCAATTCGTACTAAAATCTTCTAAAATTGATGGTGGTTGTAATGACGTTAAAATATCTCTATATGCTAAAGTCATACTCATCTCCATAATGACATGAGAATCACGTTTTTGCACCCTTTAAATATTATTATTTATTCGAAGACAGAAGTAAAACATTGTATATCAGATAATCTGTAAACTCCCCAATGAGAGATCTCCGAATACTGTTTTGTCCATATAATTTTATAATTTTAAAAAGTGCGAGAGTATCGGAGTGAGAACGGATAGTAAAAGTAGAGGTAGACCTCTAATTATATAGATACAAGTATTACAAAAGGATATGTGTATTACAATTTTAGACGAGAAAATAGTTTTCGATAGGAATAAGTGGGATGCAAAAATTAAAGTTAACGACTCGACGTGATTTCTTATTTTGTTCTATTTAACTTACCCCAATCTATTAAGATTTTCAAGAGTTAGATGATGATAAGCAATAGTTTATACCAACAGGAATAACTTATCATCATTATCATTATCATTATCCAAGTTTTAAAAATTTCAACGGATTGGAATAGGCTACATGGAACAAAATGTTATTATATAAGCTACATCACCGTGCCCGGCATAAGCAAACTTTTGTAGCTCATGCGGATGAGCTCTCTGGTATAATTGTAAGCAATTGGTGATTAACTGATTAAGACAATGATGCTTTTTGTTTCGAGCTAAAAATTATTTTTATGACTCATTTTGCAAAGATATTTTTGTGAGTGTGTTTTTGCTAGCTTTGTTCTCATAGTGTAAAGCTAAACCATGACTGGATTTTATAGTTCAATCAACGACAAAACAAGTCCAAGCTCAACAAAATGCAACTCGACTCAACTCATTTACAACTCTAATAGTGTAAAATATTGTCAACAACCTGCTATAAGACACTAATTTTTGTGCCATTTGTAATAACTAATGACTGATATCCCTAAAGTATACCCATCAGGGCTCGAACCCACTCACAACAATTTTCTGCTCATGGAAACTCAAACCACAACTCTAATTTCAATATTTTGCACTCTTGAAAGCAAAATGGTACAACCATTGAAAATTAAAGATGAGACATTATAGCAAAATAAGACTACATTGATAATTCATACAGAGAATTCTCGCAGGTAACATCGATTGAGCGTACTCCTAACATTAGTTCATGGTATGGATGATGAAGTTGCTGGCATAGGTGTTGATGAAGGAGGGTCCTGTCTAAGTTCTTTGACAACAGCGGCTAGGGCCTCGGGGTTCAGACCCATGTCACAGAGGGCAATGAGAATAGAGAGTGTGTGCCGATCGAGCCCCGTGTCTAGAATGTTCGACATCTGGAAGGCCAGTTCCAGTGAGTCCCGAGCCGTGCGCGCAGCCTCCGGATCCATTTATAAACTTGTTTCTGTGAGTACAAGAAAAGCATAAAAGTCAGAATAAGAAAACAGTAATATTTTCTGCACAAAATCCAACACCATATGACCATATGTACACAAAATTTTACCCTGAAAAAGAACCGAAACTCTCACTTAGTGTTGGGACTCGCGCAGCAATTATAATACATAATACAAACCTGCAAACATCGAAGAAGATATGTTGGACCCGCGCTTCACTTGCAATACTCATACAAAGAGGGAGAAGATATGAGTGGTGATTATGATTGAAAAGCACAAAAAATTACAAAACTAGATGTGGGATGAAGAAAGTGTGTCATAACTATAAACGATCATATAAGGTTCTTGCAAGTAGGCCAAAGATTGAGTAGCAGCTACAAGTAGCCGAACAGGAAGTATAAATAATCCAAAGTGAAATAAAGCAATGACAGACTAAAAACGAAAGCTGTTTGGTGAGGGTGTGTGCGCACACACCACATCAACTTCCAATTCGAAAGAAAAAGGTTTGAATTGTTCTTTTTCTATTCAAATTCCTACAAAATACAACATTTGATCGAGGCCATTATGCCTAAAACTCTATGCATAAGTAATATAGATGAAATAGATCCAACAATCTCAGAAGTTGAAGAACAACAATAAACACTGAATGTAAAAGAAAACAATCACAGCCCTTGTATATTAACAGAAAGCAAAAGCAGATCCCCGGATTTGCCATTCCCTACATATATGCATCCATAGCCTTATTAAGAGTTACTGACGATCAAGATTCGTTCTGCAAAATTTGGGTGATTACAGCTTCGAGGCCCCAACTAAGCAACTAGAATAATGCAAATGAAAATGAAGATTCATATGCCAAACATCAGCTGATTTCAGCTTCAAAGCTCCAAACTAAGCAACAAGTAATCCAAATGAAATTGGCCATTTAGAACATTCGCAGCAGATTATCTAAAAATCACATGCACAAAGCAGATTACAGCTTTGAAGTCCCAAATTAATCAACGATAAACCTAAGATAACACAAACTAAGCTGGTACACTAAAGCATTCCCAGCAGAGTCAATAAAATGGGTACTAGATATATATAGAGGACCATAGAGCTGCCATATTACAAAAATACCTCCCAGTAGAGTAGCCAAAGCTACAATAAAGTAGCTAAATTTAGAGCACAATAGAATTTGGTCAATATTTTTAGCTACTCAAACTTATTACTGTAGATGGGTACTATAATATTTTAATGCTAAAAAACAAGGTATAAAAGACCAAATTGGTTTCTATCCCTTAATTTTCCTTTCTTTTTTCTCTCTCTAGTTCAAAAACTGGCGATTCAGACTCTCAACCTCTCTCCCCTTTTCTTTCCAGTTAGACCTCTGTCAGTCTCATCTCCCCTTTCGCCAGCCACGTTAGACTTTTGTCAGCCCTGTCTGCATCTCCACATTAGACCTTCGTCCCCACAACAATCCTAAAATCGAGCCCCTCTATCAGCCTCGTCTCTCCCTCTGCCAGCCATGGTAGACCTCCGCCAGCCACTATCTCCGGCCATGTCTCCATCAGCACCAGCTTGGTCCCCACAACTCAGCCACCCATCTCCAACTCCCCCTCTTTGTATAATTTTGTTGCTATCATTTTCAATTCAATATTTTGTCTTTATAGTTATGTATAAGAAAAATACCCCCAATTTTTAGGGCTTTCAATTTTATATCCCAATTTTTAATTTCAATCTTTAGGTTTTCAGTTTCATGTAAAAAAAAATTCTCAAAATTTAGGGTTTTTCATATTATACAATGACCATCCCCAATTTTTAAGGTTTTGAATTAATCTGAATATTAAAAATTTTAGCTACACTGATGTGAGATTTTACCATTTACTGGGTCACTGTATCCTAGTACCCAAAATATAGCAATACAAATTTATTGACTCTACATATCTGATTAAATTGGCCCGAGTGACAAACTTAATAATGGCACTCCCACAAGGTCAGCTTTTTTCGCCCCCTTTCAATCCTATTCCTCAAACATTAAATAAAAGGCTAAGAGTTAAGATATTGGAAAGGGCCACACCATAAGCCCTAAACTTAAAAATGGAATTGGGGATGAATAGTAATCGTTTAGCTCAAAGGCATCATTGTAGCAATCCTCCTATATTTTTCTGGGAATTGAATAGTTTTAGATAATAGTGGGAGCATTCCTTGGTTTAACCTCTAAAATTTAGGGTATGCGCTCATTTAGGAGCACTGATGCCCCGTATTAAAGTGAAAAGGGTTCGATCCCCCCTCCCACGCCTACGGGCTCCGATGTATAAAAAAAAAAAGCCACAAAAAAAAGATCAAGAATTTTTAATCCCTCAATTTAATTGTAGGATTGTATCAGAATGATGAAATGATCAACAAAAAAATCACACCAAAGCAAGATAATCGAGTGATTAAGAAAACAACGAAATTGGTGAAAAATTTAGACATGATTTTAAATTGTGAGCTTAACAGCTGAATTACTATCAAAATTTCTGTCTTTTTTTTTTTTTATTTTCAGTCTAAAATTGATGTAAGTATTATATTTGCTTAGATCGGTGTAGTGGCTTTATGACGAATTTTTAAACCAAAAATAAAAAATAACCCAGATTCAAGAAGAGGAGAGAGATCCAGAGAATCTTTACCTGGGAAAAGGATGAATAACTCCGAGGCTCCGATCAATGGACGGAGAGAGAGAGAGAGAGAGAGAGAGAGATTTTGAATCGTCTGAGTATTTTTCGTCCGATTAGTTATAAAAATAGTCCCATACATAATACCCATATTTTGAAAAATGACACAAAGTCATCATCTGACAAATGTTAGGTTAGTTAAATTGAAGAGAATATTTTCTATGATAAAATTGGAATCATCATGTATATTAAGTTTTTCAATAACTAATTCAAACTTATTGTCGAGCCACCGTGTGAACCCTACATGGAGGATAAAGTAGTTCGGGTGAAGAAAATCAAATCATCTTGTAAATGAATTTTTTCAATAATGGGTTCAAACTCATTGTCAAACCACCGTGTCAGCCCCATGTTGAGGGTAGGATGGTTCGATTGTCTTGTCTATGATCATATTTGAATCATAGGATGGTTCGGTTGTCTTTTCTTGTAAATAAAATTTTTCAATAACTGACTAAAACTCATTGTCGAATCGTACCCAATGAATATTGAGGTACTTTATGGCAAAACAAGCCAATTGGTCTTTCACAATCACACTAAAAGCGACAAATGAAACTACCATGAAACGACACATTAGTCGGTTAATAGATTATGAAAATTGGAAAAATTGACGTGCGTGCATTTTTCTGAGTAAATTAGTCCTTCAATAGCTATTCGTATTAATATTACTATGATAACAATCTTTACAAGTAGAAAAAATACTAGAGACACCAAATCTCTCACCTTCAGTGATATTCTAGAAGCAAAGCATTTAAACCCCCAAGACTTGCGGAATATGGAATTGGACATTGCTAGTGGTAAGTGCCATTGTTTCTTTCAAGAAATCATTCCTTTAATTCGACTAAGAAAATGACCCTGCTAATAAGGCGAACCCACCAAGTTCTACGTTTTAAAAGATGCGAATTTTCAGTCGAATAAAGATAATAGTCTTTTCACATAAGAAGCTGCAAAACACATCTGGAGCTCAATTGATCAGGACTGAGAGTCAGGCGTGGGTCGAAGGTCATGACATAACCCTCACAATTTTCACAAGGAATACCATAATTGATTTTGTGATCTTTCCATTGGTAAGATAAAAAGTTTTGCATACACCACAGGCAAATGAAGATCAATGAAAATGCAGGCAAGCATAAATTTATAATCTTCAAATAAGAAAATCTCATGTTTTTACTTCCAGGATAGTTTTCCAATCATAAAAACTCCACCTCAGTTCATCATTCAATTGAGATCCCACAACTCTAGTAGATTTGAAACAAAACTCGACCAAGATCACGAAACAAATTCTATCTCACAATTCACCAAACAACACTCTCATTCATGTAGTGTTCCCAGAATGTCTTCATCACGGTAGAGATGATACCTGAAACAAGATCAGCAGATAATGGATATAAGCATGTATATACTAAACGAATTGGAAATTGCAAATCATCGAAAGAAGAGGGCCAATATAGTTTGTGATCGTGCTGACTGTGAGATCTAAGGGTATAGAAAGAAAGAGTTCCTCATCAATACTCCAACTTGTATGTTTTACTACAATTCAATCATGTTGAATGTCACATACGCAAATCTTAATACACTACATTAAATCTAAGCTCAATAGTGGAATAGCTTTCTAAGCTATACGCTCAACATTTGTCTATTTTCACTCGAGCACATGCACAAGATGACAATATCTTGAATCATAATACTAATTCTCAACTTTGAAACCGCACATCTTTTAACCTCACCTGAGAACTCTACGTAAAAAGTATTCCATCGTCCTAACTAAGGGCAAATGTCTAACATGCCAAGCTTCAACCACAGATCCTAGCCTGGGTCATGATAGTAAGAACCCACAACTTAAGTTGGATGTGAGTTGAGTAAGAGTTCAAATTGTGCTCATAAATAGAATGGCATCGCTATAACAAGATTCATTCTTAGAATCCTAGAATCGACAACATAAAGGTAATTTGACTGGTCAGATGACAAAATTAGAAGCGGTTGTAGTTAACTTCTATCATGAACATATTTGAGGTCACTGCTCAAGACAAAATGCAGGAAACTAAATGGATTGGATAAATAACAACGAGATGTCATGTTTTAGGAATACAAAAAAAAATGTCCTTAGCACTTCTGCAACACATTTAAAACTAAACAATCATCGGCGAGATCAGTCAACACAGATATGGATCACACAATACATCAAATGAATGGGTAAGAGTTTCCAAAGAATGAACTAAAAATATAATGAAAAAAGATGACGCTAATTAACATGAAACCAGAAGCCTGTCATGCATTTCTGTAGATATTTCTTAAATTCGCTATCATAATTCACCATATACACAGTGTTTTCTACTGTATCTGTATCTGTTCCTGTAACTTGTGTGATCACAAAAACAAAAGAAGAATAAGATTTAGAATGGAAAAAAACTTACTCTTTATTGCCAAGTTTTACTTCGCTTCCACCATATTCTGGTAAGAGAACTGTGTCTCCTTCCTTCACACCTACAGGGATCCGATTCCCCTTCTCATCATGGAGGCCGGGACCCACAGCTACGACTTTACCAGAGTTCAGCTGAATCAAAGACATAAAAACAGGTTAAGTAAAAATTCAAGAAAATAAATTTTCACAAATAAATTCAAAGGCGAAGCCTTCAAAGTGAGGGTGGGCATTGGAAATGTTGTGAAGACCATGTAAAAGAGGGCACGTGTTAAATGTCACAAAAGAATGCGAAGATCATGTAAATTTTAGGGCAACATTTGAGCCCCCCTATAGTTATTGAGGTACATAAAATAAAAGTCATTTAGGATAATTGCTACTGTTTGAGGTTGAGTAAGAATCAAACATTTAGGAGACATGTGACTTGCTTTGTATCTAAAAATGTTAGCTTGAAACCTAAAGCTCACAAGGCTCTTAATCATTGAACTCTGAAAGATTAGTACATAAATTTTCACATTCCAACCTTTAAACCATATATCAACTGCACTCTAATTTGTTGCCATATTCTTAAATTTCCAAGCCACAATCACAGAAGACATATTGCAAAATAATCATTAGTGTGAATTATTGCAAATGATTTGGCAAAATAATCATTGAAAGGCTCTTAAGAACTGATTTTGAGCAAATGATTTTCCTTATTTGAACCTAAAAGTTAACCATGCTCATTAAATCGATTTTTTCACCTTTATCGTTTCATTCATACAGCGGCACATAGAACATATAACATGAGGTTGTTGGTTTTTCGTTTTACCCAGCCTTTTCCACTGTTCTATACGCTCAATTACTGACCACATACAATTGCAAAAAACAAAGCAATTCATAATACAATCACTAAAAATACACCGGAACTTTTTCAAGAAAACTTGAGTGGACTAGTTTAACTAAATTCATGTCAACAGAACTTAAAAAATAATCATCACTTGAATGCCAAATAAATCAAAAAAAGGTGTCCATTTTATCCAAGCCTTTTATGTCGAATAATTACTAAGTGTAGATTTACTGCTTATTAGCCTGCACATTATAAGCTAAAAAGACAGATTTTTCCGAAAAAGAGTTCAGTTTCTCAATCCTCACATTTCTAGCTTCTTCAGGGAAAAATAACCTTAAAAATACAACTTTTAAAGCACGATAGTTTATAAACTGAAAGTAGAAAATAATTCGACTCAAGATACGTCTCCAAACAAGCTATTAGACAATACCCCTACATTGAGAATAAATTTTTGTAGAAAACAACCTGCAAACACAAATGATCTCAGTCCAAAGGCATGAGCTTACAACACTATGAGACGAAATAAATTAAAAAAATGAATGAAATCACTTGAAAGTGTTTGCTCCTAATTCCTGGTTTGCTTGTATGCAGCTTTAAAGAAAAAAACAAACAAACATTTTCCAGATTAATATACAAAGAAAAAGTTAGCTTTTTCTTATTAACGGTTTGTTTAGTTGCAACTTTTAAGTAAGAAGAAAATCACTTCTTCAGACTAATGAAAGAATAGGCGCATACCATTTTTTAATTGCAACGTTTAAGTTAAAAAAAAAAACTCACTCCCTCAGACCAATGAAAGAATAGGCGCATACCATATTTTAAGCAAAAAAAAGAAAAATGAAAACTTCAGCTCAAAAGAACCACATGCACACCATCTTTTTAAGGGTTTCTTGGCGGAAGTTTACAAGAAAAAAAGCAGCTTTTTATGATTAAAAAAAAGAAAAAAAAAGAAAAACTGCGTGCATCAAAGTTTGTTTGGTTGCAGCCTACAACCAAAATAGCAAGCTTTTTTATGAGTATGAAAAAAGCTAGTGCATCTAACTCGAGCTTCTAGCTTATTCTGCCCAAATCAACAAGAAATTTGAAACTTAAAAGCTGCAACCAAACAAGCGCAACCATAAAAGTTAGAGTTTAAAAGCTACAACCAAACACACCAATAGAAGAAAATCTAAAGGAGCAAATGTCATATGGGTCCTTAATTTTCTTTCCTTAATTGCAAATATGACACATGAAATGGCAATAAAAGCAAAGATTCAAAAACAGCACAACTATAAGGAGGGTAAATTGGGGATTTCACATCATCACCTTGGCTGTCTTCTCCGGGAGCAAGATCCCAGAAGAGGTCTTTGATGGGGGCACGATTTTCTCCACCAATACGCGATTGAGACAGGGGATCAAGCGTTTCGCCGCCATTGGAGAGATGAGAAAGAGACCAGAGCGAGACAGAGAGAGAGAGAGAGAGAGAAAGCCCTAGAAGGGTTTTAGGGGGTGAGGCTAGGGTTTATCAAGATCTTCCGGTTCCCAAATTACACATATGTCCTTGTTGTTTTTGTTTTCCAGAAAAGGGCTTTTTAGTTTTGTTTTATTTTATTTTATTTTCAAAGAAGTTCAAGTGATAATTATCAAATTTAAAAATTATTATGGAACAGATAAGGAAACTTTCAATGGTGGAACGTAGCCTTGAAAATATAGTGTAATAGGAAGCAACCATATAAAATATAATCGAATAGATAATGCAACTTAAGTTGTAAATCAGTAAATTATTACAAGAAAACATGTGTGATTGTAAAAATAGTTATATGTATGTACACATGTGTTAAACAAATACTTTAAATAAAACCAGTATTGTTATTATTATAACGATAGTAATAACACGTGGTTTTAATTTTCTGAGTTTCCTAGTAGTTAAAAAATTGCTAGTAAACGAGTATACAAATATGAACTTTGAAATGGGTAAATTTCCATATCAATAATAGCGTTCAAGAGACAAGAGAATACTCTAATAATTATAATTCAAATTGAGGGAAAATAGAATGCTTGATTTCACTTTATTTCCTAAGGTCACGTCTGCGCAACAAATGATGAAAAAGCATCCCCGAACGTGTTATTATCCCTAAACATGTTATCCTCGATTAACATATTCATTCTCATGGGGGCATCCTTCATGATACGTATCCCACGACGTTCATGAGCCCAAAATTGTTAGGGATAGTACAATCATTCCGACCGAAATCTCAATCCTACAAGGTGATTCTCTTTTGAAACGACAAGTTACAAATTATTCGGTGCCCGTAATGACACTTCATTTACTCTAAGCATTTGTGATACAGTACAATCCCAGTCGTTTATCTCACACACACAATGGACTAGATTGTAATTCCATCATTTTGGCCCATTTGTTTATGGTCCTCTAAAAAGAGATTTCTGTGTTTCTTATCTTCTTCTGGGCCTGGTTTGTCTTTCATCATTATCTCATTTAGTATACGGACCAACTTGACAAATAGTCCAATCAAATTTAGTCCACTGATTACCTTTTTCATACCCACTAAAATAAGATATAAATTGAACATAGGCAGAAAGACTGCCTAAAAGTGAAAAAATAAAAATAAAAATTTGGGGGAAAAAAAATATTTAGTCAAAAGTAAAAAAATAATAAAAAAATCATCAAGAAGAGGTGGGTGAAGAGTTTTATCAAGGGAACAAGAAAGCGTCTAGAGAAAGAAAGTCAAATAATGATTAAACTATTAATGACAGTGGCCATTTACATGAAAATAGACCTATGTATTCAAAGAAACTAATTTTTGAATGATGCTTAACACACTGTCCCTTTGACCCAATAATAACAAAGACGAAAAAGAGAACAAGCAAAGGACACACATGAGAAAAAAGATGGGAAAATTCTAAGAAGAAAAAATAAAAGCAATTATTTGTGGAGCAATATATATGAATTCTTGAACATAATGATTGAATAAGCACTCATTACCACAATTTCAATCTCAATATTTGATCTATCTGTCAATGTCTCATAGAGCATTAACATGAGAATACACATTTCCTATAAATTATAGGGGAAAATAATGTTAATTAGTAGCAAGGAGGTTGTAGTTGAAGCTTTAGAAAACTTTGGGGTATACTTCTGCAATTATTAGATGTCCTATAAAGAAATGGTAGGAAATTATTGACCTACCGAAGGGATTAGGGGACCATGATCTTCATGAATTCGGAAAAACTAAAAGATTTTATGCATAAAGTTTAAATTTTCCGAAGGAACCTATTACATGCATTCCGAAAAAAGAAAACGCAACTAGTATATAGAGCATGAGGACTCGACCTCTCGAAATAAAAATTCTTGGTATTGAAGACTAATAAGGATGCGTAATAATCTACTCAGGGAGTAAAAATACCACACAAGAAAGAAAAAAAAAGTCGGATACGGAAATCTTATCATGTTCCAAAGTTAATGTCATTTTGCCAATAATTTTAACTTTCCTTAATATGACATTAGGGGTGTGTTTAATTGCAGCTTAAATATTGATCAATTTTTTTTTAAATTAAATAGTATTTGACTGCTCAACTTTTGAGTTGAACTAATTTATTTTTTGCCTAAATAAGCTGAAAGTTTTGAACTAGATGCATTCAGTTGTTTTTTAGTGGAAAAAATAGTTTATTTACTTAAAGCTACAACAAAACAAACCCCAGAGAGATATACTTTGTAAGAAAAAAAATAAATTTTCTTAAATAAGTTGAATTTTTTAAGTTAGATAGCATTTGGTGATCATATTAGTAGTGGTGCAACGGACTCAGCATACCTTCTGCTCAAAGTGAATAGTAGGGTGTTACTTCTCGCTTCTAAGCCGCAGAATCTAGATTCAATCGTCCAAATTTTTATTACAATATTATTTATTTATATTTTAAATTATAAATTACAAAAATTTGTACCCTTGAATTTAGATATTGCGACTTAAAATTGAAAATCAGCATCCTATTGCTGACTTTTGCGCAGAAGGAACCCTCGGTCCTGCTGCAACACCCTTCATAGGAAATATAAAACTTCTTAGTTTCTAGAATAATTAATAGGCTGTTCAAGAGCTATGATTAAAGGCTAGCTCTACAAGGAAGAACATTTTATATGTAAAACATATGCACATATACGTCATTTACATGTAATTTGAACTTTATTGCGAAAAAAGAAATTGATCTTTTTGATGAGGCCAACGTATGTATAAAATTGTATTGATCTTAATCCATGGTCACACGTATGCTTGCAAGACTAACAAGGACCCAAATTATGGATAATAATATAAAAATTGGAAAATGTAATTAAGGGAGAAAATATCAAAGAAGCCAATGATGGGAGTATAACTTTTTTTTACTAACAAATATATTGGGATTGAATAAAATTTTGGTTCAAGAACTAATTCACACAATTTAATTTCTAATAATAGAAAATAAATGGTAAAAAAAATAAATGGAAAAAAAAACCCATCACTTTCCATAGTTGCCATTACAAGTGTATGTTATATCATCGTCATCGTGCATATTTATGGCCCTCCTTCACCTTTTATAGTAGCTATTATTATATATACGTACATGTGTATTTATAGCATTAGCTAATCATCTTCATTTAGCCATTAACTTATTTGATTTTCCTTTTTACCAATCTAAGGACAAGAAAAATAAGGAACCACTTCATAATTCCTTTTTAGCTGGTAAGAAAATTGCATTTAGTGGTACTAATAATGATGGAAAGGCTTGTCCCTACTTTTGCTAGTGACATCCTTAGTTTAAATACTTTTTTCCGAATTACGAGTGATTCACGTAGAAGTATCCACGTTTACTTTCTACGACGAGCATTATTGACGATACAAAGTGCATGCGTTCAACGTGAAGTGTGGGATCACAATGTAGCATTAAATAGCTAAGGGGACATGCGAACACTATATCATAGTTGAGGAGTGATTTTGAATTATACAAAAGTTTATTTGGTTTGTAAAATTTCCTTAACTTTATTTTCACCTTTAGCAGAAAGGTGAGTCCCTTTGAAGTTGAATTTTCCCTATAATTTAAATACCATACTATTTTTATATATAATCCATAGAATGAGACATTGTCACGTAAAAGTAAGTAAAACCATGCCCTAATTAGCAAGAAACTCCCTATCAAACCAAAAAGAAAAAGAGAGGGAACAAGAAAAAAGCAAATGATGACCCTCACATGCCCCAGAGAATTATAAAAAGCAATTGTCATCATTAATTATGTGAACTCAAGTTATTGGCCAATGGAGGAGAAAATAATTATTATATAATAAATATATAGGTAACACTAAAAATCAAAATGTCATAGTAATAAGTTGAAAAATATTTATACTGAAAAATTTAACACTAAAATTACAAATAAAAATTTTACACTAAACTTTTGATTTATTAAAAAAAACTATACATTTAACTTGTAATCCCCTTATAAACTAATTGATCTGTCCTAATGGTAATAGATTTTAACTTATAGTAATGTGAAAAATGTTGTTAGCTTAATGTTGTTATCATTACAAAAACTTGGTAGTGCATAGCTTTCTTGTCTAAGAAATAAAGAAATCTGTGAACAAATATCAATACAATGACATGATAATTATAAAATTCACCGTGATCCGACGAGGTAACATGGGAACATTTTATCATCCACTTTAATGCATATAACATTTTAAATTGCATTAAATTGAAGAGATTGCACAAGATTTGAATCTTTATTTTTCCCCTCTACCAAAACACAATTGGCTCTGAAATAAAGAAGTTTCCAACAAAATCTGCACCGAATTTAATTTCGGTCAGGCACCAAAACAAATGGTACTATTAGCTCTTTTCCCGATATAACTTAAAATCTTGTCTTAAGTTTTGGACTAGTGGCTGACCACCAGTCTCATGGTCAACTATTTTCATCCGACTATTAATTTTAAAATTTAAAATTTAAATTTGATATATTTTTTTTAATTTAAATTTTATATATTTAATATCAATTATTAATTTTAAAATCAATAACTAAAAAGAATCCATCACTCACTGCCGCCGTCCTCATTTCACAAGTTTCTATGCATCTCAAGTGAGTTTCTTGCACAAGTTTAATGGGGAAATAAATTTTCGGTTATAAAAATAAAATTTTGTATTAAAATTTTTTTAAAATAATTTTATAATTTTATTTAAAAAAATTTATTCTTATGTTTGAGAGATGATACCTTTACCCCTTACACTTGCTTGAAGATTGTTAGAGACTCTTTACTTCAAATAACCAGTAAACATGTTATATGAATAATTACATCTCCAAGCATTAGGATTTTATATGTGGGATTCTATTAAATGATATTAGCTAAAATATGTCATGTTGTATTTATGTAAGTTTCAACACATTTTTTCTTTTTAAATATGGATCAACAAAAATTCAATGTCGCGTATTTTGAATGGGTATGTATAAAAAATATTACATACTTATATATATAAAATCTCAATCTATCTATAAATTATATATGTGATTAAATGTGGATTTCTTTTTTCATTTTTTAAAAAAGATCAAGGTAATACGACCACATAGGTGATTGCACCACACATATGTACTTAGTTTTATGTGCGTATAAAATTACTTAAATAATGGGTTGTCTTGTTTGTATTTTAAAACCTGCAGAATGGATCAATCTTAAAATTCTAACTTTGTTTTTGGTAAAATTAAACAAAAGGCTTTCCTTAGAAGCTAAACACTGTGTGTTTGTTTTGATGTCCCTTGAGACCTTTATTTTTTATATTTTTTCCCCTAAAAAACTATACAACGTTTAGATACTTAACTTTTAAGTTGAATTTTTATGTTATTTTAGTCAAAATAAATTGCATGTTTAAATTATATGTATCCTATTTTTTTCTTAATAATATACAAACAAGCTCATTTAACTAAAGACTGCCTAAACAAAATTTTACTTTGTAAACTGTCTCATTTAATAATTCCCTCAGTCACCACTCTAAAACCCCACTAGCTAGAAAAAAAATTCTCTATTTCTCATCACATATAGAGAGGGAAACAGAGGAGTGAGAAACTGAGCTTCCCCTGCCTCCTCTCCAAATGGGTATGATGAGAAAAGAGCTTGCTTGTTTAGCACTTGTTTTGTTGATGAGCTTAGGGTTGAAAACACAATTTTTTGCAGATGGGTCTGATAAATACAAGGGATTTAGTGCTATTTCTTCTCCTCAAATCAATAGTTTCCAACCCCAAAAAGGGTATAGGGGGAATGCAAATAAAGAGGATCAAGATGAAGTTTTTGGAGCTGAGATGAGAAAAGTTTACACAGGTCCGAATCCGCTACATAATAGATAAGAATTACATTTATGTGTTAAGCAAGTGTACAGATTGATACACAAGCAGTGTTTGACGAGCCCTCTATAGATAATGTGCTTGAATCATGCATTCTTACACCGCTTGTGTATCAATCTGTACACTGATCCTAGATAGAACTTTACTCGATAGATAAGTAGCACCCACAAAAACAAAATCCATGAAAAACTTTATCTTAATTTTTGTTTTTTAAACTCCTAAGCCATCTATTTTGCTTCTTATATGTGGTTGAGACATTGGTGTAATCTGTATAGTGCTGTTTCAAGAAATGTTGCATTTTGTGTGTGTAAAGTTTTTAGTTCTGATTTTTGAGATTGTGTTTCGTTTCTGGTTAAAAAATTAAAATAAAAATTTGTGTCGAGGGGGGATTATTATTATTTGTTTTGAACAAACTGTATTACAAGAAGTTGGTTTTTGTTTCATTATTACTTTTTATTTTTATTTTTGTGTTTAATTTATATATATATCATGTCATCAATGTTATTGCCATTAATGAGTTTGTTGAAATAGTGAATTTTGTTGCTGTTTTTTTGTCCTTGCTTGTCAGCCTTTTGAGCTGAATTCAGGATCCACTTGTAGATTTGATTTAAAAATCTTCAAGAATATTGAAGACAATAAAACTCAAAGCTATTAGGCTTGACACTTTAAAACTGTAAACATTATATAGGTCCACTTACAGATTTTTTTAAAAATTTTTAACTTCCATAAAAAAAACAAAATTCTTCTAGTTTAGAAATACGTTTTCTTGCATTTCCACCTGGAGACCAATAAGAGAGTGCGAGTAAATAAAGTTTTCATTGATTTTTCTCCTTTTTTTCTTCTATTGAGCGCACGATGATTCGCACCAGATTGACTAAATGTCTATTTTTAAATATTTTAATTAATAAAATAATAAAAAATACTCATAAATCAATTTAGTTAGATGATTAGCTAATTTACCCATTGGCTATATTCATACTTAAATTAAGCCTATCATTATAGCATTACTAATCTTTCTTGCGCTCTCTATTTACAATTTTTTAATTCCTTTATTTTTTTTAAATTATAATTTTAAATTTATTAAATATATTTTTGAATACTATACACATATAATAGCTCATAAATAACTTCAGAATGATATCCTTATTCAAATAGAAATTTAATTATATTATATAAAATATTTTAAAACAATAATATTTGGTAATCAATTTTGATTTTAAATCTAACTATTATCTATATAAATAATAATAAGTAAAGAAATATAAAATATAATTAAGATAATAGTTATAGGTTTAATAGTTAATTTGATGATAGAAAAATAGAGAATGGATAAAATAGAAAATTAATTTTTTAAAAATTATTTTAGCTATTTTATTTAATAAAACCTATGCCAATAGCTAACCACTAGCTAGAACAATCACACAATTATCTAGGAAAATAAATGGATACTGTTTGTCCGAATGCTTACATTATCTTTTTCCTCAAATATAGAAATTAATTTTTTTTATTAAGAACCTTAAACAATTTACATTAATTTTTTTTTTTAAATTTATAGCTAGCTGTTCTAACTATTTACTTCAATCAAAATGTGAACTGTTCTAACTATGATTTAGGATATAAAAAATTTCTTCCTTTCATTACCCATATTATGTAGTAAGTCCTCTCATTACAAGATTTTTTTTTTAAATGTACTTTAATTACTATAATTTCATGACAAATTATTATAAATCAAGAACAAATTATTGTCGGTATTTATAATTTAAAAATGATTATAGTAATTTTTTCTAATTTATCTTTAAAACATAATAATTCCATAAAAAAAATTATTTTCCAATTTCATGTAAAATGTTTTCTTGTATTGAGATGGTTTTTATATTGTGTAATGTTGGGGTATATGATTTATTGATTTGCCCAAATAAATAACATACATTTAAACCTCCATAAATTAATACTTGATATATTAATAACTTTTCTAAAATAATAACAAATTATTGTAGGTATTTTTAACTTAAAAATAATTATAGTAATTTTTTTTCTAATTTATCTTTAAAACATAATAATTCCATAAAAAAAACTACTTTCCAATTTCATGTAAGATGTTTTCTTGTATTGAGATGTGTAATGTTGGGGGTATATGATTTATTGATTTGCCCAACTAAATAACATACATTAAAACCTCCATGAGTATTAGAATTAATACTCGATGCATTAATAACTTCTCAAAAATAATATTTTTTCCGATCCCAACTTGGGCCAATTTACAAAATGAGTAATTTTGATGGATTAATAAAATAATAATTTTAAAAAAGACCCTTGTATAAATCTATAGTCCCGTCAAATATCATAAATTAATAATAATTCTCTAAAATTATAAACATAACTCTGGCAATTTAGTAAAATATGAATGTATGTAGTTCTAATACACTGAATCCATGGGTGCAAGTGACTTGTATTGGACTTTATTTAATTAGTCAATACAATGAAATATTGTTTAAGTATTAAAAATAATGAATACCATTGGTACTTATTTTCATAAATATATGTATGTACAGTGATTTTTTAAAAATTAATTCACGAAATATGATACATATATTAGATATATACATACAATGATTTTTTATATAATTAAATTTACATTTGCTAAATCTAAAAAGCACTAATTAAATTAATAAATTTTTAATTTATCGATTAATTAATACTTCTTTAAGTTAATTTAATTTCATGGTCCAAAGTTATTAATTTATAGAGGTTTTTGTAGGGATATCATGGATTTCAGGGGGAATTACACTAATGATTCCATAGTTTAAAACGAAATTTGTTTGGTCACTGTAATTGCATTTGCGACAGTTATAGTCCCAAAACTTTGAAAAGGTTATATAGATTCGGTCCCCAAAGTTTTTGACAAGTGAAATATTTGTAACTTCTATATACCTTTTTCTGATATATTAAATAGCCTAAAATGCTCAAAGTACGAGAATATATCGAAATTAAATTATCTCAAAAAGACTATTTCACCTCTGAATTAATTACACATTGTTTGTCTTTGAAGACTATTCTTGTTTCTCTTGAAACTGGGTGGACTAAATACAATTTTGGATGGAACTAAATGGGATCGTTAGCGTATTTAACCCCAGATTTAATTTCAAATTCATTCATTATCTGAACCATGTTACCTATTCATATACATACATACATATATATATATATATATATATGTAATTTTTTTATATTTGACTTTTGTTGTTTGAAAAACAATGGGTCGGCATGTTTTTTTTCTAGGAAAACATGGACACCTAACACCCACTGTTTACGCTCCTCTGATAAGACACTAGTCGCTTAAATTGGGAAACCTTGCTGTTCAAAATTGATGATACGGTTGACTTCAAATGGCGTTTGTCTTTTTTTGCTCATTACAAGTTTTAGATTTTTTTATTTTTTTTAAGCCTGATAATATTTATTTTCTCACCTTATAAATTAACCTTGTTTATTATTTTTGTTTAAATAAATTGAAAATTTTAAATTAAATATATTTATTTTTTTTAATAAAAAATAAATTAATTTATTTTGCTTAAAACTTTCAACTACACAATCCTACTGACTACCTGACATTTAGAGGATTGATTTCATACCAAAAACATCATAAAAAAAGATCTCTGTCTGTTGGATGTGGATTTATTTCCAGCAGACTTGATTTTCCTATCGGTTTCGGGTCTTACACCTTCGATACTGACTTTTTGAAAACATTAATGAACTACATTAAAATAGCAAGTTACTGCAAATTATTTTTAATTTGGCTATTTGGTATTTTCTCCAATGGTTTATAATTAGCCTCTAACTCTCCCGATTTTTGAATTTCCTACATGTTTCTATTCATGCAATGACACTTAAAAGACAGAAAATCAATGACAATATATATACAAAAATTTGAAATTTAAAGATTTTTTCTATAGAAATTTGGGAGAGTTCCAGAGGTCCCCAATTGATGCGCCAATAATAATGTAAACCATTCACAATCTATTCACTTGAGAATTTATTAACACAAAAAATACTCAAATTCAATAAAAAACCTAATGAAAAAAATAAAAGAAAATGGATTCTTGAAGGTTACTCGTAAAGGGGAAAGAAAATTTAAAGCCAAGAGAATATTGGATGCTTGGTAAGGTCACACCCGTATCGACGATGAAGTTATTCCCCGATATATACTGGGAAGAGTTGTGGATTAAGTACCTTTTGACCGATGTCAATGCTGGATCCAGGGTACCACTGTCCTCTAGCGGAATAAGTTTCATAACCCTGTTTTTATACCAATCTTTGCTTTCATGGAATTTTCGGTGATCTCGGATTGAAAAAAATCCCTAGAGAAATTGAGTTTCCTCGAATTCTCTGTGGCCCAAGTTTAATCACCATCGCCTAAAATTATAATGTAAATTATGGTAAATTACATAAGTAACAGATTAGTAGCCCAAGGTACAAAAATAATCTCAAGTCTTAACTAGTAATCTTCTAGCCTGCTGAAAGTTAATGGTTAGGACTTAGGATTGGAATTTTTTTTTTTTCGGGAATTCGTAGCGTCGGAGTTGCAACTAAGCTTAAAATAAGATTAAAATTTGGATACAGGTTACGGAATTAGGGTTCTTGCAAGTTGAGGCGCGCGCCTTTGTATTAGTGTTTACGCTCATCTTTCAAGCAGTATACGCAATGCCACCTCACCAAACAGTGCAGTTGAGGCCAGCAACTGATGAAATATTGATAATGGATCGATCCTCCCCTGTTAGCATCGCGCATAAGCAAGCAAATGTATTTTGTCGCCAACCACAACCCTGTCAAATTCATTCTCGTTGTCTTATCTTATTCCACTCGTCCTGTAATAAATTGAGTTCACTCGGATTCTATGTGGCCCGAGTTCAATCTCCATCGCCTAAGATTATAATTTAACAGTACTTTTGTTATATATAACCCAAGGTATAAAATAATTCTAACTCTTAACTAGTAATCATCTAGCCGGCTTAAAGTTAATGGTTACGACTAAGTTTAAAATACGATTAGAATTTGGATACAGGTTATCGACTCATGATTCATGCATAATGCGGCGCTTACCTTTGTCATGGCGATTACCCTCGTCTTTGAAGCAGTATACGCAATGCCACCTGGCCAAACAGTCTGTTTGAGGCCAGCGATTGACGAAACATTGATAATCGATAGGGATGGCAATGGGGCAGAGTAGAAGGGGGTTTGCCTTTCCCAACCCCGCCTCACCCCTCTTTGGCATTGGGTTTTGTCTTCTCCATTCCCGCCCTAGCGGGGGTTAGATTTTTCCTAGGGTCTCCGAGCTCGTTAATGAATAACCAAATTTAAAAAATTATTTTGTTT